>CAXHWN010000570.1:0-21492 GCA_964020975.1 Hermodice carunculata
GGAAAGTCCGCCTAAGGATAAACTGCTGTCTCATCATACCTTATCAGTAAACCATGTGACTGATAGTTTTAACTTCCAGTATGTACCTGTATATGTACACTATATGTATATGACTTTTTATAAATTTCCAACACTTTATGCACACAAGGCTTGGTCACCAGTAGCATACACAATGCATATCTCTCTCTCTCTCTCTCTCTCTCTCTCTCTCTCTCTCTCTCTCTCTCTCTCTCTCTCTCTCTCTCTCTCTCTCTCTCCTCTCCTCTCTCTCTCTCTCTCTCTCTCTCTCTCTCTCTCTCTCTATCTCATCTCTCTCTCTCTCTCTCTCTCTCTCTCTCTCTCTCTCTCTCTCTCTCTCTGTGGGCTGTGCATGCAGTCAGAAAACATTGTTACACAGACCTGTGTGTGTTGACAGGTTCAGCAACACACACACAGTGGTACCTCCTTTGAGTGACCACTCCTAAGGCAAGTACAACAGTGGTCATAGATAGCAGACCATCTGTCTAAAAGAGGTCAAATAACAATAAATCTAGCATGAGGGACCTGATACTCCCAGATGTAATCATAACCGTTGAGTGGTCTCTCGTCAGTGAGACCTGCAGGGACAGGTATCACTGTACCTAGAACTACAGTCCAGGAATGTACACAATACAAACTGTATCTGCATACATGTAGCAGTTGGTCCTTTTTAGTGGTCATGGAATATTATTGATTATGTGAAACATTGTATACTTAACCAGCGTGGCATGGGTAACTTATGTGTTTGCATGTGTGTTTTGACAGACTGCTACATATATGCACATTTTTGTTCACAAATGGATTCTATATATCTTCTTCATGGGTTTCCTGATTCTGAAAATTTGAAACCTCCTCCCTTAGTCTCCTGTCCAGCCACAAATTTGACAAAAATAAAAAAAGGGGGAGCTAAACTATTTGCTTTGTGAAAGGTAACTTAAGGCAAGCCCTTACACGTCTCCTTTTCTTTTATTTATACCTCCAATGAAAGACCATCTGTCTTGAAAGACCATAATGTAAGTCACAATGGGTAATCTCAGGGTCCATTTCAGCAACAAGGTCGGGAGTGGACAGCAACAATTGGTGGCATTTCTACTATCATTAATGTTTTGATACATGGAGACTGGGAAAGGATCAGAAATTTGTTGTATTTTTCACATCAATACAAATAACATATGTTTGATACAACCAGAAATAAGACAAATATATGTGATAGATAAGTCAGATTTCTGACGCTCTTCCTCAACTTTTATGTGTAATAACTTAACAAGGTTACAACTCATTTCACTCAAGTTGCCTGCCTGTGGAGTAATGGTAATTTTAGTGTATTAACTACATTTCTGTAAAATGTAATACAGGAGTTTTATCTGCCTCCTTACAGTTGGGCCTGGACATTGAGGAGCTGGAGGAGATTGAGGAAGATGCAGGTCTGGGTAATGGAGGATTGGGGCGCCTGGCAGCTTGTTTCCTGGATTCCATGGCAACACTGGGCCTGGCAGCCTATGGCTACGGCCTCCGCTATGACTATGGCATCTTCCAGCAACGCATCAAGGATGGTTGGCAGGTCAGTTGTCATATTTCTTGCCCTTATTACAGTGGTCCCCCTCGTACTCTCACAAAGCCTCTCCAAGTACACAAGGAATGTGGCCTTTGGAGGCGGGGGAGGTACAATGAATATACCATACTTGCTACACGGAGAAGTGACCTCTGTGATGGGGATGGCCTCTGGTGAGAGGAGTCTCACAAGAGGTGTACCATTATACATTATGTTTCACTAACATTGGCCACACACCTGTGTGGACAGTGTACAATACGCAACATTCATTGTGGTGCTGCTATAATGAACTTGATCTGAAACAGTTGATGTTACATTCATGCATTCAGGAAGAGATGAGGTTAAATTTGTATTTAGGTATCTTTCCACATAATTATAATAACCAGCACAATGATCGCATTGTGGCTCAGTGGCTGTGCAATTGATGTATCGAGGATGTGAATGAGTAAACATTAATGGATGACATGAGATACGAATTAAACAATTATTTTGTGGAAAGTAATCATTTGTCTGCAAAGCCTTCTGATTTCTCATGATGTATCGAACTCAGAAAAATACACAATAAGAATAAAATGAAATAACACAACATAACTAAATAAATTAAAATAAATTTTAAAAAATGAGAGTCTGTTTTGCAAGCAACTAAACATTGCCCATCGTTTCCGAAACACCTAACTCAACATCGTTTCTAAAACATTGGACTCAACTTCTTCATCACATGGTTTTGATTGACAGGTAGAGGAGCCAGATGAGTGGCTACGCTATGGCAACCCCTGGGAGAAGGCTCGCCCTGAATACATGATTCCTGTCAATTTCTATGGTCGAGTGGAACACAGTGACAAAGGATGTAAATGGGTGGACACCCAGGTAGGTTAACCCTTTGGGCATTCAGCCAGCAAATTTTCTCAACACAGTTTGGGTGCAATGCATCCACACTTCACCAGGGAATGGTTGACTTTTGTCATGTTGTGGATAACAAGCAGAAATATAGACCAAACGAGAAACACGTGACATATACAATGCTGAACACCATCTGGTCTGTGTAATGTTTAGTGAGAAGAAGGTTGATGCTGCTACATCAATGACAAGTCCATTGAGGTTAAGTACTCAAACTGACTGACACTTTTCATGGATAGACTTAGAAATCAGATATTGCAAACCAAGAAATATACAACAATACTGTGGCAGTATTTCATTCATCACTCCAGTAGCTTCTTAACATCCCATGTATACCCCCAGAGACTGAGTAGTATGTGTGCATACATTTTATTGCCCTTCAATTTTATGAGGCCTTAGGGTATTGTGGTCCCCTGCACTGACTGTCCGTCCATCCGGATGTGCACATTCTCGTTACCGCAATATCTACTGAATTGCTCCATGTATTTTGCTCAAAATTGGCAATATGCTTATCTTACCTGGCAAGATGAAGTGATTGGATTTTGTTATCACCATGACCTAATTTGAGCAAATGGCAGACTTTTCAGTCATATGCAAGGTGATGTTACCATTCTTACTTTTGAAAGTCTGCATCTATCAATCTGAATTTTACACAAAAGAAGTATCATGGAGTGGTTCAAAAGCCTATTTAAAGTCAATGGCATACCTCTATATTTGACTAACTTTTTCAGGTCAAGAATGAAGAGTGTATAGTGGTAGTACTGCCTTGACTAAGAAGGTTTTTGAGATATGACTTCCAAATTGCACATTGGAAAACCTGATTTTCATACTTGTTTGACCTTGACCTATTTTTGAAGGTCACAGGGCATTATCTTGCAGCATTTAGTTGCATCTGGTGATAATAAAAGCATCTCAAGAAAGGGCATCTCCAACCAACACACACTTGTACAGTACTTTAAGGACTGCACTTAGTTCTAACATGAATAACCTTGGCATAATTTTCAAGGTCACAAGATGTTTGTTACATAACATTTGCGTGCACTTTAGTGTGGCACCAAACCAAACTAGAAGCCACATGGAAGCATTGTATGATTTTTGCTGTGGCTATTTGAATGAATGAGATGACTAGACAAGTGTTTATAAGCACAGATACACCGTGTGCCAAATAAGCCTGACGCGTTTCGTCTTTCGCTGGACTCATCAGAGGCTAATGAGTAATGATTGACCATAACTCTAATCGTATGCCCAGCAATACAGAGAGTTGAAGTCTTTCAACTCCACAGTAATGTGGCTCGATCAAAACTGAATGCTGTGTTGTGTGCGTGGCCTTTATATAGGGCCGTGTAACGTGGCTAGGGGAAATCTAGACATTACATTGTATTGTAACGTCATCAATTATGGGTCAGCACGTTCAGCCTTACTGGACAGTAGGACCGGGGTTGTGCCAGTCATCACAGGTGACTGTGTTGGCATGTGGTTTGATGACAGGTCATGTTGGTTTACAAGTGGGGTTACACAGGGGTTTTCTCTGTGAGTACCCATGGCAGAAGACCATCTCCAACAGGGAGATTTCCATCTCCCTGTTCCCTTATCTTGAAAATCTTGTTACTTGAATGAAGCCTGAGCCCAGTTTTGTGTAATGTGTGTCAGATAACTATAACAAAACACAGGTTTTGGTAATATAATTTTTTATTGTAACCTCAATTTATGGTTATTGA
This sequence comes from Hermodice carunculata, assembly GCA_964020975.1. Taxonomy (NCBI): domain Eukaryota; kingdom Metazoa; phylum Annelida; class Polychaeta; order Eunicida; family Amphinomidae; genus Hermodice; species Hermodice carunculata. The sequence continues at coordinate 4,186 of CAXHWN010000570.1, forward strand.
TATGAAACCTGATAACCCACTATTGACTACACTTGAATAGAACATTCTGATCCTCCATTGTTGATCTGTTGTAGTTTCTCCAGTTCTTCCTGAAATATATTGCAACAGATCAGTGAATCAAGTAAAATAGATCAATATATGATATGTGTTATCAGGTTTCATTCATGCATGGCGGTCCTTCTCATGGTGGTGCTAGTAACACTCGTCAGTAGTAGTGGCGTCTGCTTCTGTTGTAGCTAGAAATTTTTTCATTCTGTAACCTCCCATTTTTTCAATTTGCTACTCCCTTACTTTTCATGATAATATTTTTAAACATGAATTTAAAAAGATGAATGTATCAATTGCGTCGAAGAGTACTTAGTGCTTTGCACAAAGAATTTTTGTCCTGTGTATCACACAGTATCAAGTTTGTAACTGTTAAGCTCTTTTGACTTTAAAATTTAAATATTTCCTTTTTCCCACAGTTACAAACATGACATTGCAAGGGGTACCCGGTACATATAACAAAAAACATATCCAAATATTGTGCTGTATCACAAATATAAGGTGAAGTGCATCACATATTATGTCTCTGCCTGTAACACAGCAATAGCTGTACAAGATCTGATGAGCAGTCAGCTCGGGCAGTTGGCAGACATCCAATAACATTGTTTGATCCTTCTCACCAGATCTGGTCTTTTATAAAGCTACAGTCTTTAATAAAGTGACCCTTTACATATTACACAGCTTGGGCTATGTAAAAGTAAACATGCCTGAACAGAGTTTATAATCAAAAGCATACAGTGTAATATGACTGTTATAGATAATAAATAATAAATGAATGGAAGTGGCAAAAATGAAATAAAAGATCAAACTAACTTCCAGCACAGTATACACTAGGACAAGGACTGGGAGAGGATTCACTCTGTGTGTGAAGAGAACAAAGAAAAAATATTCAGCTAATTTGTAAACTGGTAATTGCAATGTATTGCATATACATGTATGTATTGAAATTAGTTTTCATCACAATGTGATCAGGTGTTGTCCCAGGTATACTGAGATGGACACTTGTCTAGTTCAGGGAAATGCCTGTACATGTATGTTTTAGTTCTTTGAATGCAAAGTGCTGTGTCTGATGCAAAAATACTTCATGGTGTTGGAAGTGTTAGAATATTTGTAATTTAAACACTGAAATTAAAATTTTAGCAAGACCCAGTTTGTCTGTGTGCTTATGAAGACAACAGACTTCAAAGATTGCAGCAGAAAGCAAGGAAAAACGGAATGTTTGTATTTGCAACACATGGAATAAGCAGTGACTACATGGCAGCACCAACTGGCATTAAGAAAAGAAACCTTATACACAATTTTCAAAACATAGCGCCACCTGTCAGCCACGCATCACACGAAACAAATGGGGGCAATGCCTTCATGCTCACATGAATGTACCTTTCAGCGTTACTGATGCTTCCCTTATTGGAAACACTCACATCATGAAGGAAGTATTCAATACTTTACTGGGTTCAGCAAGTAAGACATGCCATTGCAAACACGGGCCAAAATAAAGTTGTGAAGTATGGGCATTTGCGGCTTGCTATGACTTCCTATATGAATATACGTGAAAATTAACCCTTAAATTCCATAACTAGTTCACTTTATATCTACTAAAAATTTTACATACATTGAGGTAATCTTACAAGGGACACATAACCGCTAGAATAATAGGAACAGTTACCATTTTCTTACATAAATCCACCAACTTGATTCTGCACTGATGAGCGTGTTCAGTATTGCTGGCCTTGCAATCTGCGAATGCCATTGACAACCCTCGCTCCACATTGAAATTTCACACTGTGCCGCAAATGAAACTTTACACACAGATACATCAATAAGGGTGTGTCGTACCAAAAGGAAGTCACTGAGTCAAGTATCTGGGTCACATATCCTTATAAAATTGTGTCTGGGCTATAATTCCTTTACTATTTAACTTAGTTTTATGAAACTTCACACACATATATCTTGACCTAAATGTTTGTCATGAAACAAAAAGTAGGTCACTAGGTCAAGTATCTGGGTCACTGATACAATCATGTAAAACTGTATAACACTTCATGTCCATCCCTGATTCTGTTGTCCTTCAAGTTACATTTATGAAACTTTGCACACAGGTGTATCTAAACATATGGGTGTGTCATGAACCAAAAGTAGGTTGCTAGGTCAAGTATCTGGGTCACAGTGACATATTGTTGTAAAATCGTGTCCGGGCTATTATTCCTTTTCTATTTCACTAAGTTTCGTGAAACTTCAGACACACATTTATCTTGACCCAAAAGTGTGTCATGAAAAAGTAGGTTACTAGGTCAAGTATCTGGGTCACAGTGATATATTCATTTAAAACTACATTACACTTCATGTCCGGGCTGTAACTCTGTTATCCTTTGACTTAGAATCATGAAACTTTACACCCCTGTGTATCTGGACACAAGGGTGTGTCATGCATAAAAGTAGGTTACTAGGTGAAGTATCTGGGTCACAGTGATAGCCTATTTTTATTGATGACAGTCATTCCAAAATGAGACCTGTGATTAGCTAGGTTATAAATGAAGGGAGAGGGGACATAGATCCAGCAATCTCTGATTGCCTTGTAATTACATCTGAATCTGGATTGAGAGACTGGAAAGTTCATATGCATCACAGCTAATATACATGTGCATCTGAGTTGTCAGTATGAGCAGAAGGAATTTAATCAGACAGATCTTATAAGGCCAAAGCTTGAGGTAAACTTTTGCACGAAGTTGGTCTCATTTGGGTCAGTTGTAATGGCTCAGCCACCTGTCAACAGAGTGCCTGAGCATGGGGACCTCACTGTTCTCCTGTCTAATATGGGCCTGTGATACTTCTATTGTTAGTCATCCTGCTAGTAAAAAGTAAAATATCGAAAGTGCCAGAACTGTGTATAACTATGGAGCAGTAAACTAGTTTATTGCTCCATGGTATAGCACAAGTGTACAGTGAAGGCTGCCTACTGTCAGGACCTGGTAGTTCAGTTTATTTCAGTACTATGGAGGGTAGACTTGTCTATTTATAGTCACCAGCAAGATTGATGTGGCAGACTGATACTTTGACCTTTGAAGGAGGCAAGACTGGGGGCAACCTGTTGGTTATTTCCTTCATCAATCACACATACTTGAAACAGTTATAAACATATCAACATGTGAATTATGCACTTAATTGTACTTCCAAACATTCTACCAATGAAAAATTAACCACTTTTCTCATGGAGAAATACTGATGTACCTGGCATTACATGGGATGAATCCCTCTGCACAACATTGGCCCCCTTCCTGAAAGTCAATTTAGCTTTGTTACTGGAATATCTTCAAAGTCCCAGAATGGATTTTCCCCAAATTTGGTGCAGAGATATACAAAATGGGACAAAGACAAGGTGATAAGATTTTCAGGTCACTGTGGCCTATTTTGTGGGTACTGTGACCTGCTTACTATCAGTTCAGAGGACATTGTGACCACATCATCTTTATAGCACTTAGATGGATTCTACTCAAATTTGTTGAGATGCATTGTCAGGTGGTGATTGCCTGACCCAATTTTTGACCTATTGTGTGGCTACTGTGGCCCATTTAGGGTCAGTTTGATTTTGTAGCTGCAATGAGATCTTCAATGTGCCTGGATGGATTATTCCCAAATTTGGTACATAAAGTATTGTAGAACCAAGATAAATTAATAAGATTTTGTATCACTGTGACTGATTTACTGTCAAGTTGACTTTGCTACCTCAGTATCCTTAAAGTGCCTTGATGGCTTCTCAAATTTTGGTGCAGAGATACATTATGAGACATTAAAGATTAGCTGAGAATATATGGTGAGTGATCGAATGGTGACCGTGACCTATTTACAGCCAATTTGACTTTGTTACAGCAATTTCTTCAAATTGCCAGGAATAATTTTGTTAAGATTTTAGTTATCAGTCAGGGCTAGAATTTCAGTGAGAATCTAAGAATCTGCTCTCGCAAAGATTCTTCTTACCCTTGCTTTGATTATGACGAAAATCAGTTAAAATAAATCCAGATAGATTCTTTTGAAAAATTGTGAATTTCTGACCCTGTCAGTGTTGTAGTAGATGGCATTGTTAGAATGTCACTTCAATGCAGCATACATGTACATGTATTCATGGGTCACTTTGCGACAAAGATGAATTTGGAGGAGGCATCCAGTCTTGCAATCATAGCTGTGTCACTTCCAGGGATCATCCTACCTGCGTGGTCCTGACTTGACAGGTGAGCAATATGTTAGAAATAATATCCAACTGTCGTTTTTGGTCATGATATTATGAAAGCAGTTTTGAAGGCTTTCAATAAAAAATTGGTAGTAGGGACACCCTGAAAACACAGGTAAACTTATTGTGCATGGTGATGTGTGTGTGTGTAGGCTCCTCACAGCAGGGAACCTTAACATCTTGATTGACAAATTTACTGTTCGGAGTTAAGTGAGTCTCATGTTGGATTTTACCCGTCCATGGTGGCCACATACATGTTGTGGTTTTTATGCTGCAGGTGGTGTTGGCCATGCCCTATGACAGCCCAGTGCCAGGTTATGGGAACAACTGTGTCAACACCATGAGGTTATGGTCAGCTAAAGCCCCTGACAGCTTCAGGCTATCCTTCTGTGAGTATATGTACCATCTAACCATGCCAATGCACCCGGCAGTTTTGAGGGTTTACAACTTGTAAGCTCTTCCACACCTACCCCACACACACCCTACAAATTTTAATTCACTTCTGCCTGTCCTTATTGACCAATTTTTACAGGTATGCACCGTCAGTCACTAAAGATAGGACAGATTCTATTGTAACTAGTACTTGAAACTTCTTGCATTTGTGAGACCTGTAAATTTTATCTGGCTTAAAATATGATGTAGGTAAATTGAGCATAAATTTATATGATGCAGCAGATGTGTTTGATTCTCTGATCTGTGGCAGCTGTGTACATGCAAGAAGACAGTTCTTGTATTTTACGATTCATGTGATTAGCTTCTTACCTACCCCCCCCCCCATCTCAGACTGAGACTGAAGCAACAGCTTCCCCTGATAGGATGGCCACTTGGTAAGTTTCCAACCTGTGGCAAGGACTTACGGGGTGTCATTTTGATAGATCTCATCAGCTAGTCTCTTTCAGAATGTATATTTATAAGCATTTAAGTGAAATAAAAACATTGAAACAGATGTTTTAGCCAGATCTGGGGGGGGGGGGGCGGGAGTATGGTTGCTAGGCTACCTTTATCTGTCATTTCAGCAAGAGCAGGTTTTTAGTTTCCTACAAAACCCAGGCGGGATTACAGCTTTGCACCCCATCCATCTGCCTGAATGCTTGTCCAGGATATTTTGTATACTGTACTGTACTGTACTGTAATACTTACAGACACAATGTATTAAAGTGAATGCATAGTGCAGAATCTTGTCAGCCAGAATGTCCACCTGCCTTTTCTCTGCAGTGGCCATTGCTGGTCTGTAGGGCTAGTGTGGCTGGCTGTCGGGGTAACAAAAAGGGAGTACATGTATTCTCATTAGCTAATGGAAAAATCTATGTATGTAAGAGGACTGAAAAAAACAGCCAATGAGGGCTATTTTAATACTATGCTTGCGATACTTCTTGAGATTGTGGTGTGTTATGAACGAAAATTGGGTCACCTCAACTTTTGCCCGTTGACCTTTTACCCAGACATAGAAATTGCTTGTGCTGGCCAAATTTGCAATATTATTAGAACTACATATTCCAATGTGCTCTGATGGGGGGCACACTATGTGTTGCTGTGCAAGGTTTTAAATTTTCAGATTTAAGAAATGTAAAAGTATAAATCTGTCAGTGTGTTAAATTGTGTTTTCAGTCAATAGTGGTGAATACATCAGTGCTGTATGTGACCGAAACATAGCAGAAAATATTTCTAGAGTGCTGTATCCCAATGACAATGTAAGTAACAAGTATATAATTTCATTTTACCTCTCTGCCTCTGCACTTGCAGATATTTGCTGCTAGTTTGGTTAAAGTGAAGGCAAATAAGGTTGTGTGTTCAATAAATATTTAAGTAAATATTTTATTTATATATCTTCACCCATGGAATTCCATACACTGTTATGCCAACAGCTGTAGCCAGCAGATTATGTCATTAATTATGCCATAGGGGAAGGTTAAAAGTTAACCCACCTGTATAGTACCTCTGGTGATGCTAGACACCAGATTTCCAGACTTCTTTTCCCATGATGGATGCATGTTTGCAAACAAAAACAAACAAAAAAGAAAACCTTTTTTTCTTAAAGTACAGCTGGCACTTGTTACCATATGCTCCAGCAATCAAAAAGCCTAGAATTGCAGTGGCAGTTCCAACAAATTTGTCAAATTATGGAAAGGATTGTATTTCATGTCTAACAAATATGCAAATTCAAAATTATGAGTGAGTCCAAGTACACACACAATTTAAGAAAAATAAAAATGCAATTGTATTTTAATACATATTGTGTTTCCGCATGTACATGTAGATTTGGCCCAAACTAGAATGAAATTAAATGACTCGACTTCTGGTAAATATCCATTGATGTATGTTTTAGTTCTTTGAGGGCAAGGAGCTGCGTCTGAAGCAGGAATACTTCATGTGTGCAGCCACTCTGCAAGATATTGTACGTCGCTTCAAGTCCTCAAAGTTCGGCTGCAGGGACCCAGTCAGAACATCCTTTGACACTTTCCACGAAAAGGTAACATGCAACACGTTTCACTTTATGAAGATTCTGAGATGTGGTTATGCAGAAAAAGAAAAAACACCAGGATGTAAAATTTGCGTACTGTAGTTGTAGACATTTTAGCACTAGAGTTACTATCATTCTATGCATACTAGTATTTGGTGCCTGTAATTAAAATGCAAGAAATTGTATAGTATATTACATCTCATTACACATTATTTAATCAAGCAAAATTAAATTGTGAGAGTTTGTTTCGAATTTAAGGAAAACCATATTATGCTGCACAAAAATTTCTAGAACTACAGTACTTTTACGTAGGTGAAAAGACTGTCAAAGAAAGATTGAAATTAATATTTAGAGTTAATATAGTGTTTGACCATATATCAGGAAATTTTCAGGAAAAGGGTAAAATATTTGTTTGAAATCCATATTCACTGTACAGTCTGATAAGAAGAAATATATAGAGTACAAAGATTTTATTGTTCCTAAATATAGCTTAAGGATTTTGGTACAGTAATTTTCATTTCTAAGTCGTCTATACTTGTCCTTATTTTAGAAAGAATATAAAGAAGGTGACGCTTGTAGCAGAGTGACCTTTGATGTCTTTCCAGATAAGGTCCACAGCAGAATTTAACTTATGACAAGAGCAGTTAATGTTACAGTTATATTGCCTTGTAACCTAAAATGTCGAGGGCTGAATTATACCATGTACATTGTGAGGTCATCAGAGACCTTTTATAGGAGCTGGTTCAAGCCAAATATTGATGTTAACCTTCGGTGATTGAACGGAATTTAGTTTTGTGTTGAAGATTTATTTCAAGACTAATTACAGACTGCTTCTACATGCAGTCCAGAAGGAATTAGCTTTTATACCACCAGGAAATGAAGAAAATAATTCACACAATAGGTTCATTAAAAATGACCCCAAATTTAGAGACCTCTGTCACACCACCAGATATATAAAGAGAACCATTTGTGCCAAATTTTACCATTCTGGTTTCCATGAGATTGACGAGCCTTTTGTTTTAAGCTGCACCTTAATTTTTCATTGCAGAAATTCTCAAGCATTGAATTTGCATCAGAACTTTTAACACGCATTGTGTGTTTTCATTATCTACAAAAAGGCCCCATTTTAAAATGGGTGAGATGGTTAAAGTTTGAATTAGACAGATACACTTCTGGATCTATGATTTACATTTAAAAACATCAAAGCAGTACTGACATTGTTCAAGAACCACTGTGTGGTTGACTTCCAATGCACCAGGCTTCTTCATGGTGCCTTGATTAAAAACTTCATTCCAGTCATAGTGTTGAGTGGAAGCTGTCATGTTATTATATACATGTAATGATCTGTCAACACATGGTATACATAGTAGTTCTGTTGCATTATCATATTTACTTATTGTTCATGTTGTATAAATGTTGCAAAACAAGTTCTTTTCAGCCTAATCTCCATTGGAGTATTTCGTCATTTAGAAATGTAATTGGCAGCTTATGCATAATGTCTAATGTTAACTTAATATTTTAGCAAATCAACATAAGTGACATATTGTTAGATGTTGTGTTGTATCAATTCCTTGCAATTGCTTCTATTTTTGGTTACCAGTGTGGTATGCTGTTATCTGTGTTGTGTACAGCATATAAATTCGTATTTATGCTATGGACTATCTTCTAACTTAAGCTATGCTATGGATTATCTTTTAACTTAAGTCAAGCAGCCTCTTCAATCTATGTCTCAATTACACAGGTGAAACCATTGCCATCTAATACTTGCTTTTGAAAATATTTGATATCAATTATAAATTTAAATGTACAAACATTTGAAAAATGAATCTTAAGGTTTTGGTGAGACACCTGACATTTACTGTAGTTTTATTGTTTTTCACTCACTAAAAAAGAAGCAAAATGACAAAACTCAAGCACTGCCAGAAACACGCACTTACATGTCGGGGAATCACTTATTTTCATTGGGCATACATCATGTATATTTTTCAAGAGACATTAATATTAGAAACTAAAAACACACTTGAACTGCTGTCAGAAAATTTCATTTGTACATGCATGAAATATAAACCTCAATAAAGACCCTGAAACATGCTGTATGCAAGAAATAATTGGACACAATATCTTTGGGATAGCATGCCATGGTTAGTTTCCAGCATTGTCATGTTGCTGACTGTTAGTGTTAATTTCTGGTCAGAAAGTTGGACCGGGGTACACATTGAAAGACAAAAGTTGCTTTTTAAAGTTAAAAATTTTATAAGTTGGCTTAACTAAGAGCAGGTACATGTGAAAATATTCACGGTCTACATTAAATGATTGTCCTTGAAGTGTTTTTTAGCTCTGCTGACGTTGGGTTGCAGAGCTTTAATATGTGATCCCAGATATCTGTCCATCCATCATTCCATCCGTCAATCTGTAAACTTGTCAACACAATAGCGCCTACAATTTTGAAGTTAGCCCCTTGAAATTTTTGGACATGTTGTATGGATGAAAATGTAATAGGTTCCTTTCATTATTGGTGGGACCACCTTGTGGATATACGTAGTACAGGGACCAAGAAGTGAAAAAATGAAAATGCTTCGGGTGTGTTTGATTTTCAATGGATCCTTATGAAATTGGGTGAAAATATTCTGGATACAACTGCATATAATCTGAACAATACAACTGGCACCACCTGTAGGTGAATGGGAAATATGGCTTATTATTTGGCAAAACTTATGAAATTCATTATCTTAAGAAATTACAAGCCTAATTTCATCATGTACAACAAATGTTTGGTGTAGAAGTTGAATATTATATAATATGGGTGACCTTGACCTACTTTATCAAGGTTACAGAGGGGATGTATTTCAGAAAATGATTTAGTTGTGATGGTCGTTACATCTGAATCTGTGGACACATGTCCATATGCCAGTACAGGAATATTATACAGACAAAAGTCTATGAGATGTGAAGTCATGGTGGCACCACTGGTGGTTATTATTGGAACTAACATCATAGGTATCTAAACACATTAAATTCATTATTTTGCTGATAAATTGAGATGGAACTGCCAAATTTTCACCAAATATAATATGTATTAGGCCAGTGGTCAAATTTTTGTAATGTGTGACCTTGACCTATTTTTCAAGGTCATATATTAAACACTTTAGAAAAGTACTTAATAATTCAGTATATTGAGAAAGAATATTATGAATACCAAAAGTACCACAAATGTGTGCCATATATAAGTTTGAAATTGCATAATACAGATGACCTTGACAAATTTCAGCAGGTCATAAAGGGAATGCATTTCAGGAAATGATTTTTGGGTGATGGATGTCAGCAAGCATTTGGGCCATGGGCCCTTTGTCATCTGAAGCTATATAGCAAAAAGGATTATCAGTCATTTTGACATGTTTCACTTCCAATTCATTTAGAAATGTAAAATAACAAAGTAAATACATTTGACAGATATAGGATTCATATTTGCTATACTGTCTTTGGGGGGGGGGGGAGGAGGGGAGCGAGTAATTAGTTGATAGTTTCAGAAGGACCAAAAATACTCGTGGAAAATTTTTATGTTTCTGATTTTTGATGTTGTGCATTGTGTATGGTGTTAGGTGGCCATCCAATTGAACGACACCCATCCATCTCTGGCTATCCCAGAGCTCATGCGAGTGTTCGTAGACATAGAACATGTAGAATGGGATAAGGTAGGTTTCTACAGTTGTACATAAGAGTGCTAGATGTAGTCGCATGCTGTTCGCTTCATGCTCTGGGAACTTTTGTACATGTCAGTACAGCTAATTTTAATAACTTTGCTGCCACCAGGTGTCACGAAAACATTGGTTGCCAGAAAGTGACACTCTCCCATTCAAGTCAGAAAGCTTCCTTGGTCCACCGAGGAACAAAGTTGTTAAGCAGAGTTCAACAGTCATCATCTACGCATTTTAACCTGAAAGACAAAAATCTCAGTTTTTACACATTTTAGAACTGGAAAGGATGGTGCCACTTCTGCAACTCTGTTTTATGACCTTTCATTGTCTGTACTTTTGAACTTTGCTAGCAACTAAGATTTGCTTTTGAAAAATTTATAGTGTCAAAATTTGAAAGACTAGACCCTGCTTGAAAATTGATTCAGTGTCTCCTGACCTCACAGACTGAAGCTCCCAGAGTATGTTGATTGCAACCAAGGTGTGGTACACGTGTGACTAGGCCTGTTACCACAGTGTTGAGAATGTATTGTGTGGAGCTTTGCCTCTATATAAGTGTCTGGCCCAAACTGTTTTCAGGTAGCTATCCAGCTGAATGATACCCACCCATCGCTGACTGTCCCAGAGCTGATGAGAATCCTGGTTGACTTGGAGGGTTTATCCTGGGATAAGGTGCAGTGTGGTCTATCTACGTGTTTTCAGTTCACTTTGTAGAGTAAACGAACCAGAACCCAAGTGCAAGTCTTCACTTGTGTGGGTTTTCTACAAGTTTCCGTACCGTGTTCTCACAAAGCAGCAGCTTACATACTGGAGGAGGCCAGGGCTGGTCATTAGCATGTTTTGGGAAACATTTTACTTATTCTACTAATACAGTAATACTAATATTAATTTCCCCAAATTTAAAAAAAAAAATCTGTAACTCTGTATTAAGGACAGCTGTTTAATGAGAACACAGGAATACAAAAATGCATTATTTTGAAAATCTTGTTAATCAGAGTTTAGTGTTTGTTTTCTCTGGAGATATTTATTTGTCTCTTTTACCAGCTTTTAAGAGGTAACATTAGTAAGCTGAACATATGGTACATTATTGGTACCTTGACTCACAGCCAGAAATTGAGTGGGCTATGTCACCCACATGAGGCCCTGTCCTTTATTTTTATATGGATTAATTCCATATGTACAAGCTTTTATAGCTCATGTTAATCACATATTTTTGCATGCCTCAACATATCCAATTAACAGCAAAGAGTATTGTTTTTGTATTACAATGAAACCTCATTATAATGGCACTCAAATAGCCGACAAATTCACTTAGCAACACAAACATTTCATTCTTATTTGTTCTTTGATTCATTTATCTGACATCTTACAGGACCACTGGTGCCATTAGCCAAATGCTACTATTTCATTCATTTGGCTAAAGAAGTATGCAAATGGGAAGTTTATTTAAACATTGATTATTTTAGGGTTAGGTCGAATTCTACAGTGATTACTGTTTTATTCCCTACTTGGCTACAAATTTTGAATGCCTAGATCCATCCCTGGTCTTAGGAGAACAAATGTATTTTCACCAGATTACAGTTTTCTTGCACAAATGCATTTTGTTTTCATGCTTGGAAAATCTTGTAATATTGGGTTAACTTCAATGATCTTGAAAGGTCTTCACATGTATGTTGTGTTCAAATAAAACAAACAAGCTATGAAAAAGAAGCAGAAATCAGCAAATTACTTTTTGTCAAACAATTTTTTTCCACAGCATTTCCACTCATTGTATCATGGCCCAATTTCAATCAAATGAAAATAAGCACTGTAAATATTGAACCTACTAATGTTTTGCATGGAGAAAAGATGCTTTACTTGCCAGTCAAAGCAACATTGCACACAATTGTTTTACGGCAGTTGCAGATGCCTGTAGAAAGTAGGACAAATTTAAGATAGCTTTAAGGTAAATTAATGTCTAACCAGCTTTGGATAATTCTATTCATTTTGAGATTTTCAGACATTTTGGTAGACATACATGTTGTCTGTCACATGTCCAAATTTGCAACTTCTAGCCTCAATATAATTGGAAGACGTACTTTTACTGTTAACATGGTACTCAATGAACTACATGTATGCTAATCTTTCAATATTGATTACAGATACGTGTAAAAGGTATCTCTACCAAAATGGCCATTTAGCATGGATATATCTGTGAAATTAATTCTCTGGTCTTTTATCAAACAAAACCCTTGAAAACAAAAAGGTCTCCGGGATCATCTAAGAAATGATCTGTTCTTTTTTAAATACATATCAAAAATGAAGAGTTCTGCAAACTCTACCATTTCCAAACAAAAAAGGACATTTTGCTGTTTTTGTATCTCCTTTCTGAAGAAGCAAATTCTTTTATGTAGAATTTCTGATGCATTTTTTAGCAGATGCATGTATTGAAATCATAGTAGCACAAGACTGGTTGTTTTATCGTAAATATTTTCAAGATCTACCCAAAAGTTCACAATACCACATTTTCACCAAAAACACCTGTGTGTTTATGAACCAATTGTGAAATGAAGATTTTGCTTTCAGTAAAGACAGGTTCTGCAAAGCCTTGTGGTCAGTTGAGGATATATGTTTGTTATTATAAATGTACATATCTGATATTAGGTCTAGAAGTGAAGACACTTTGCCTGGTTGGACATTATCGGTACTTTAATAAATTTTGCATTGATGAAGTTACATGATATTGCTGCATTGGTGGCACTGTTCACAACATCTTGGTGAAGTACAAATTTTCAGATTTGAATTGCCTCATAGAATTATTTGTATATTTTGTAATTGTTCAATATCATTCTGTCAGTTGGGACCCCACATGTATTTTGTGTAAACTGAAGCAGGATTTGTTATGGGGCAGATGATGGGCTTTGCTTGTTTGCTGTGGATATGTTTCATTCCCACCCTGTGTAGCAACATGTAGATATAATCAGAAATGATACTTTGTGTCTTTTTGCCCAGAACCACTTCCTAGTAGTCAATATCCTATTCCGCAGTTCGAACTCTTTACTCTCCATAAGCTAACCTGTCCCTGTCTAACTTGTATGCTGTATGTTACCAAACGTTGCTTTATCTTCACTGCACATACTATTTGCCTGATTAACAGGAAAAGTTATTACCTCCCATTTGGAAACATTTTAATTCTCAAAATATTTCATTTCAAACCATTTGAAGTAACAATTGTATCCATTTTTAGTTCAGCTAAACATTGCAGCTATTTTTTTTTGGGGGGGGGGGCTTTTTCTTCTAATGTGGGAAATAATTTTGTTTAAATTGCACTTTACAAAATACATGCAAGGTTATAATTGGCACAGAAGGCAAGACAGGGGAGTAAAACAAGAGAATACGGCCTGTCCTGTATAGTACACTAGTTATCTGTCCTGTCCCTCTAGAGAGTCCTCCTTCGAATGTATGTATATAAGCTAAAGCATAGCCTGCACTATACTACTGCTGTGTAGGTGGAAGGCTTTCACTTTGTTTTGCTTTTTTATCAAAGTCCTATAATTCCTTACACGTCATTGTGATAAACATGGGTGATGCAAAGTCCTTAAACATCTGACAGTGTGTGCTGAGAAAATTTGCATTCTGTTGGATTTTGATATATAATCTATAAGGTATAATGAAGACTTAACTTTTATGTACTTGTGTATGGCTTCCTGTTGTGTGTGATCATGTTTTTTCTGGAAAGTATTCTGCATTACAACCATGTTGGATCATACAGATCTTAACTGTAAACTTTGTTTTATAAAAGCCTCTAAAGTGTAAAAAAAAGGAAAGAAGAAATGTGGGGTCAGTGGTTGTAACACTGTTGTTGGTTGGGAAAACTCCAGCTTTCTTTGTATCAAGCCTACAGCATAGGCTTCTTTTATATTGTACTCAATGTACTGATCATTCAGTTATGTCATGCAGGCATAACATGACAGTTTATAGTCGATACGCAGATGGCGTAAATAAAATACATGCTTTAATCCTTGAATTTTATGATCATATATGCATCCACATAGTTGTGACCATCATGGGAATCACATTTTAATTGTCTGACCCACAGCTGATGAGACTGGTTTGGCATTTAATTCTGACTTTAACCCATGTTTTGATATCAGTGGGATTGTCCCAATTAACAAATTTAAAAGATGAATTGATAAAAAGCAACACTGATTCAATGTTCAACTATTTCATTTATTCTGAATTCTCTGTACATGGCCAATTGTTGAATGATATGCTACCAGAGGGTGATCGTGTTTCATTGTAAATCTTTCTCATCCTTGGTTGTGTAGCACAATGTAAGTAACCCAGATGTTTCAATGATACAGAATTTTGAAGTTTGATTTATTTTGATTTAATTTCTACCCCACACTCCTCTTTGTACCCTTTATTATAATTACTTTATTTACATGCTTTGATGTATGTGTATAGAGCCTGTCCCAAATATGTATGCCAGAACTTCACATGCAAACGATCATAAACATTTCTTGGGTTGACAGCACAAAAGTCGTGAAAGCCCCTTGATTATGGCAACTGAATCTACTTTCAGGCCTGGGATGTTGTTGTGAAGACGTGCGCTTACACAAACCACACTGTTCTACCAGAGGCTCTGGAGCGCTGGCCTGTGCACCTAATGGAGAGACTTCTGCCTCGACACCTGCAAATAATATATGAGATTAATGCCAAGTAACTATATTTTTTTAATACACTGCTGATGATGATAAAACTGTGTTTCTTTGTGAGTCGTTCTGGGTGGTGAAAGATGATTGTACTCATTTCTTGTGAAGAAATGACATTTCTTTATTATCTCTTGTCTTTTGTCAGATTTAGAAAAAAGAGACTAATTAAAAGTAGTAATCGAGAAAATTTTGAAAAAGAAGTTAAATCAGTTGAACCAGGTGTAAGTGCTGCAAAAATGTTTATAGTGTCATGTCTTTATTTACTTTGTAAATCATAAACTGAGCAGGTCTGAATATAGCAACACAATGGACAGATTATTCTAGGTACGACTGTAAATCGATCACTTTACAAGTCCACGCAAAAATGACTTTCACACTTATGAGATTGAAAAGACCAGAATGACACTTGACTTACAATGACTGAAGAGAATGTGATCAGACACAATTAAAAGCATTGGTGCCAGTGTAAGATCTTCATTGGCACATATTATCAGATGAAAATTTTCAGATGATACAAACTTTCATTCACACAATGACTTCCATATGTTAGGCCAAAGAACATTGTAGGTGTATATATCTTATTACTGAGTGTGGCAGAGTGTATGATGTGTTCACAGGTTTCTAAAGTTGGTTGAGCAGAAGTGGCCCGGGGATACAGGTCGCTTGAGGCGCATGTCACTGGTGGAAGAGGAAGGGGAGAAGAAGATCAACATGGCACATTTGTGCATTGTAGGTGCCCATGCTGTCAATGGTGTTGCTGCCATCCACTCCTCCATCATCAAAAGGGACACGTAAGTATCTGAGTGTGACAATCTTGTGAGCGTTTGTGCCTGTAAAGGTATATCCCATCAGTCAGTTTTCCTTCAAATTCCAAACATCACTATGAAAAACAAACAAATTAGAAGATTTATTAACATTTGGCATTTGGAAACAGTTTGCAAGGGGTTCCACAATACACTTGTTATCCAGTTTACCTTTTCTTGGTTGAGAAGTGACATGTCAAAGTTGTACTTTCACAAGTACCAGATATTCTTAAGTTAAGATCCTTAAAATTCTACTATAGATATTTAGAAAATAAAACCCCTGATTACTTTAAGAACATATTTGCAGCTACAATACCTTCTCATCGATATTTCACTCGACATAGAAATGACAGCCAGGTTCCTATTCCTTCTAGAAATTCGACAAAACATTGTATTAGGTATTACCTTCCAACCCTCTTAAAAAACACACAACCCTGTATCAAAGATAAACTTTTCACACATTCTTATAATGGTTTCGCAACCTACATAAAGCTTTTCTTCTTGAAGCAATATAAAGACACTTGTACGGTTGCACACTGTTATGTTTGTGGTAATTAAGTGACTTTATATTTACCCTGTATATTTAAGCTTCTAATCTCTGTTCTTACTATTTTTGCCAGTTGTTGCTAATTATAATTTTACCGAAAGGTGGCCTTGGCGATAGCATATCATAGAATCCTTAGCCAAGGTCATCCTTATATCATTTAGTTCAATTACGAGTTCTTGGTTATTGCTTAATTACCACTTTGTCACTACAAACGTTGAAATTCATGTAACCCATCTCATATCATATTGAATAAACTGTTCTGAGTTCTGAGTTTTATTTTTGCTGCTATCCACACTCTGCCCCCAATTGAAGCTGGTTTTCCCCAATCAGTAGGCAGATTCCTGTCAAACATGTTAGGAATATACCTTGAATGTGTCTCTCCCAAGTTCATCCATCATTTGTTGCTGCTACCTCATTTTTTTTTTCTTTTTAGTGGAAATTTGTAAAAAAACAAAACAAAAAATCAATCTTATTTGTCATTTTTTTGTCAGCAGAAACCAGCTTTTATCTGACCTTTCACCCAACCCCCCGTCTCCATGTATGAAGGACCGATGCCCAAAACAGATTGTAGCTTGCTTACCAAGAGGTGCATGTGTTACAGATTCAAGGACTTCTATGAGCTGTGGCCGGAGAAGTTCCAGAACAAAACCAATGGTATCACACCTCGCCGCTGGCTACTTCTATGCAACCCTAGTCTAGCAGACATCATAGCTGAGGTAAGTGAGAGACCAGGCCTTGTGCTGAACCAACAGTTTTCCCATCTGACTGGCTGTTTTCCATTTTAATTCAGCAGGAATTGACAGGCACTTTGTCTTAGCTTAGGTTAGATGCTGTATAAGA
>CAXHWN010000572.1:0-19386 GCA_964020975.1 Hermodice carunculata
CATCATGCTTTTTTTTTTCTTTTTTTTTTTTTTGATATTATGAGACTTCAACACAATGTATACATGTGTTTAAGAGTGAAGCAATCACATTGTCTTTAGAGAAATTTAGCAATGATGACCGCCTGCCTTGCGAGACTGACCTACATTGTATCTTTTTAAGACTATCCTGCCGTGCTAGGAGAGTCCACTTCTCTGCTGTGTCTTTTAAATTTACCTGTGTCTTCAGACCACCTGTAACATGAGACCACTTTTTGCTGGCAGTTTGAGTGGTCTTTTAACAGCAGGTACCACTGTTTAGAGGCTGTCAAATGTGATAAGTTCTATGTTAAAAACAGATATTAAACAAAAAATAAGTTATGATCCGTGTTTTTCAAACACAAAGCTTTGTGTTATCTTCAGTCCAAGATCACCTTTGATCAGAGAGTCTAGAGCTTGACCGCTATTTCATTCTATACCTTCTTTCACGACTGAGAAAGTTAAAACTCAAAATATAAAAAAAAAACACTTTCTTTTCCATCCACTGCACAGAAGTCCCTCTTTAAAGAGACCACCCATAGGGCAGGTCTTAAAAGTGGTCACATGATAATTAATTATGTGTAGTATTTTATGTCCAATGAGAGACCATCTGTTTTAACGCGGTGGTTTCTCAATGGATGTAATTTAATATAATCACATTATGCAATATATATGTATATATATATATATATATATATATATATATATATATATATATATATATATATATATACAGTAAAACCTCTCTAACCGAACACCTCCATATACCGAACACCTCTCTATACTGAACACCATTTCTCAGTCCCAAATATATATACTTTCAATGTTATCAAACCTCCCTATACCGAACACCTCACTATACTGAACATTTTTTTCTGGTCCCATAGGTGTTCGGTATAGGGAAGTTTCACTATATATATATATATATATATATATATATATATATATATATATATATATATATATATATATATACTAGTTTGGGGACCTGGTGAATATGGGTTTAAAAGACAGGTGGTCTCTCAATGCAGTGGTCTCTTAAAAGAGGGACAACTGTAACTGGCTTTATCTCACTGCAGTTTTATTTTCATGTATTCAGCAAATAGTACAAAGCATGAGTATAAAAACACAATGGATATAAGTATTTCAACATACCCAGCAAACTAGAGCTACATTCTTAACAGTGAATGTGCATTTGGGCAGGGGTATAGGGTCCTTTATTGGATTATGGATGTGATGGCCTCATGATCATGAGCTGTGCCTGTGGATGTCTACATCGTTATAATATTCCTTTAATGGCATATGGATATACACGTATGTACAAAAGTTAAGGAGTAATCAACCGCACAAAAAAGAAAAAAAAAGAAAGAAAAACAATATGTAACCTAATTTTGCAGACAATCTAGTATTGTTTATGTGCGGACATGAGTGATCATACATGCATAAGCTCTGTGACCTTTGGTCAGAGCATGTACAATGGTACCTGAAATATGTCCATTATGAACATACACATATTTATTTCTGCTTGCCACTTGTCCACTAAACAAACTAGGGTCCATCTATTATGCATCATGCTTTTACATTGTCTGGTGTTCACCCAAGCCCATATTTCACTCAGTGTGATACAGAATGGTCAGAGATGAGTGACGGTACAACCTCTGACCTCTGGTCAGCCAGCATAAGAAGCCCGTCAAGAACATGGACACTATTAGTTATTCACTGTTTTAGTGTGAAATGCAGGAAGTATCTCCCCCAAAGACAGTTGTATTACCCGAGGCAGTGATTGACGATTTTATCCCATTTTTGATGATGTAATTTCATGCCCCAAAAAAACCCGCTGGTGCTGCAGTTCACTTCACAGTCTGCCATCATGTTGTCGTCTGCAGTGCGTCAAGGCTTGTATCGCATGACAGAGACTTCTGGTGGCTGATCGATGCACTAACCAGATAGGGAGATACAGCGAGCATAACGCTGTATTCCCCGGCCAGTTACAAGAATACCGCTGTATTCCCCGGTCAGTTTCAGGAATCGCGCTGTAATAGTATTTCACCTTTGCAGTAATTAATGCACAAATCAGGGTAATACAAAGAGTGTACCATAGCTATTAACCAATCAGAAGCCAAGGATTCTATCAAAAATGGGATAAACTTACATGTATCTCTACCATTATACTGGAGCATGGTCTGGTTTTCACACAAACCCACATTTCATTCATCATAAGAGAAGTACATATAACTCTTCCCTCAAAAAAATATATAATTTATTACATCTTAATGAAAATGGTGAAACCCATAAGCTGCCTGGTACCGTCTGCCAGCTCATTTGAAGATTTTGATTTATTTTTCGCCATCACCCCATTTTCCCTTTGATTGGTTTAAACATAATTTATTTAATGAATACATAAACATGATACAATGAGTTAGAATGGCAAGTAGTAAAAAAGGCTTGGCCCTATATTAATCCCATCTGGGAGAAGACAAGGAGAGGACAAAACATTAACGCACATATTTACATGACCAACTTGGCATGTGTTTAGCTGGGCTGGTCATGTCACAAGACAAGGAGAAAAACGAGCACCAAGACGCAGACAGACAGGGGGCAAGCAATTATCATATGTTCTCATATTAAAACTATATTACAAAAAACTAAATTTGTTACACAAGCCAGGCATGTTATACACAATATATTATTATTAATCAATTCCTGCAGCCAAGAACCAAGACGTTTGAGAAATATAATTTTGCACTGCCAAGAATATCTGAATATTTTCGCAAAGAGAACATTCTGATGATCCTTTGAGAACAGTTTGTAACAAAAAAGATGAGTACAGTAGTACCTGTCACCAAAGACCACCCCTAGGGAGGATCAAAATGTGGCCTTATAAGACAGGTGGTCTCTCAAGAGAGGTATAAATAACAAGAAAAGTACTGCAAAAAGTATATTAAAAAGTGGTCTTAAAAGACAGGTGGTCTCTCATTAGGGTGGTCTTTTGTGACAGGTACTACTGTACTGCAAAATTCATGAATGTAATGTTGACCTTTCAGAAGTACATGTACACAAAGGACATGAAAAAAATATGCCATACATCTTCATTTAGTGCCCCACACCTACAAACGGGTCGGCTTTAAACCAATTTCGTATAGGTGAGAGTTCAGCTGACTGCTACCTAAGTGCAAACGAGTATGTAATATTGAAAGGAATCTGTCACCAGAATTATAAAGTTTAGCATTAACACGTGGTGGCGGGAAGCACTTACATAATTTTGATTTGAAAATAGCAAGTGATTCTGAGTTTCTGATATCCAAAGGCAATTCATGCCAAAGTTTGACCGTTGAAGGAAAGAATGAATTGCTGAGTAAGTCTGTTCCTGCCCTAAAATGGGGTATAATCGAATCTCTGCCGTGTATTACAATCGTGAGGTACTTGCTCGCTAGAAATAACAGACTGTAAAGTGTTTGGAACAACATTGTTTTGTATTTTTGCATATTAGTGTCAGTTTGGCTTTTTCTCTACGGTTAGCTAGAGTCTCCCATCCAAGTTCCTCATACAGTTTGGCATTGCTAGTGCCCGCATTGGCTCCAGTAACTACTCAGGCAGCAGACAGCTGAACTCCCTCAACTTTTGCCACACTGTTTGCGCTGCATCAGTCCCAGTACTTCCACATTCCAAAATTGGTGTTATAAAAGATATGTAAATAGTTTCTAAAGTTTGTCAGTCAAGGCTAAATTTCAGATTTTTCATAATATTTGTCTACTTTTGAGGTAATATCAGTAATGCAAGTGGACCAGCACAAGTCAGAGTGAAACGTAATTCTGAGGTACTTATGACTAGCAACATCTTGTAAAGTGTGACCCTGGAACACTAGCGGGGGATGGACTGGTGGGTTTATTTTCCATGAGATCAGCATGCTGCTAGTTTTAAGGACATTAAAGGTGATGAGCCAGTCATTTGCCCATTCTTGAATAGAATTTAGACTGGCATTTATCATTTCAGCTGCCTCACCGGGATTATCAACCATCAGAGACAGAGACATGTCATCTGCAAACAATTCAATCTTCATTTCCATGAGGTCAACCATATCGTTAATGTACATAAGAAACATCAGTGGTCCCAGAAAGGACCCCTGGGGAGCTCCAGCATGGACCAGGCCCCAACTAGATGATTGACCTTCAGTGACAGCTCCTTGATGGCGATCTTTAAGATAATCTCAGAATCACCTGAGCAATGCCATTTTTCTTGAAATGGAAATTTAATCCAGCATACCAGACTTTTTCAAATGCTTTGCTGATGTCCAAAAATACTAGGTGAACCTCTTTCTGCATGTCAACAACAAGTCATAATTCATGATAAAGATTCAGCAATTGGTTAATACCCATGTAGTGGAGCCTCCAGGTGTAAATCCAGACTGATGAGCAGAAAAAAGTATATAAGTTGAAAGTTAAAGTACATGTTTAAAGACCGTTTCTTTTAATACTTTGCCTACACAGCTGGGTAAAGATATAGGTTGATAATTGTTGTTCAAATTAGGTTGACCCTTGTTATGAACAGATATGACATTCATGCTTTTCCGTAGTTAGGAAATTTCTTTTTACTGAGAGATAAATTGACTAGTTTAGTGAGAGATTTGTGTATTATGGGTGCAGCTTCCTTCAGGAGCTTTGCCCTCATCTCATCAGGGCCTGAGGCATTGTACAAATCTAAACTTAACAAAGTATTCAGGACTTCATCATCTGACACAAGAATTGAATTAATAGTATTCGTTGGAGGACTAAGTAGCTCAAGGGCAGTAGCAGACGCACATTCAAGCTCACACTGCTTGAGAAAGAAAGAATCGAATACTTCTGCTTTGGCTAGGTTGTCAGTAACATGCTTATTGTCATACAGAAGAGAAGGGATGGTAGATGTATCATTACAATTTAAAAAGCATTTGACCATTCTCCACCAGCTTTTATTTTTCCGAGATGGGTCATTTAAGTCTGCACGAAGTTTATCGTTATATTCAATTCAGCTTGTATGAGTCGGTCTTGATAATCATTCCATAAGCAACTAAACCTAGTCCACACTACAGCTTTGTGGCAGTGCCTATTTTTTTTTTTTTTTTTTTGATAAGCTCTATGGACTTTTCTCCGCAAAGAGCAAAGGCTAGAGTTGTGCCAAGGAAAGTTGGAACGTCTAACATCAATATTGCAGTTGGGAATAGTGTGTTTAGCAGCACCAAGTAAAGTTGGTGACCATAAGTCACAACATGTGTTGACGTCGTCCGAATCTAAATAAGCCTTCCCAATTGATGGTATTAAGGTAATATCCCTTTGATTACAAAATCTTTAAAAATATTTACTGAGTATAAGTAAAGCATATCATT
The DNA here is from genome assembly GCA_964020975.1 of Hermodice carunculata. NCBI lineage: Eukaryota > Metazoa > Annelida > Polychaeta > Eunicida > Amphinomidae > Hermodice > Hermodice carunculata. The sequence continues at coordinate 5,378 of CAXHWN010000572.1, forward strand.
TAAAGCTGTACTACAAAGGCATATATATGAGATATCTGCAGCAAAATGTATCATACTGCAGTCATGTATGAGAGAGACTGTAGATGATGTCAAGGGAGATAATTCCAGAAATTCCCTTCAAGAAGAAAAGATTCCCCTCATGCATGCACAGTCATAATACATCATCAAACCCATTCTGTTGATTTGAAAATTAATGGTTAGAACATGAAAATACATGTAAAAACTAGAAATACATTCACTGAAACAAAAGTACATTTTGCCAGGTAGTGGGGGGTAGTCTGCCTTGCACCAAGGTCCAAGGTATGTTTTTCCAAGAGTATGGAAATTACTGCTTGCCATGTCATGTCCATCCACTTTTGGGACTGGAAATATCGAAGGAAATAGTCTCAGAAGATAGAAAAAGGTCAGTGAATATTTTAAGTTTGAACTAATTGAGTAATAATCTGTAAAAAAAGTGAGCATTTTCCTGGGTCATAGGTGGCTAATTTAATCTCCCATCTAAGGGGTAGGCTCGCCGTTCACCACTGAATGTAAATAAATAATTTTCAAGACTGACCCTCTTTCTCTAGGATACATTTGGACAGAAGAAGATTTATTACTTGACATTATGCATGACCTCAAAGTTCAGAGACTATAGATCCTGACAGAGAAAGCAACATAGGGAGTTCAACAACAGGGCACACAAGACAATCCGGTTTTTACATATACCACACTCAATATCAGTACTCTACGGTGACCAATAGTAGGACCCAATCAGTGACAGTAGGCAGTCCAAAGATCAATATTTATAGAAGTGATATCACTTCTTCCGCTTCTTGGCAAGTTATGTGGGAGTTTATCCACTGGAACTGCCAATTACCATGTCATTTGCTCAGAAACTGTACATGTACTTACTCTGAATGGAGTCACGGACCCAGTGGTGTGGGACGCAGGGTGGGATAAAAACTGAAGCTACACGGGTTTTCATTTTTCTGGGTGCGAACCCAGACATTTAGTTTCTCCAATAATTCTAAAATGTATGTGACATAGCAGCATCCAATGAACCATAAACCAAAGTTGTAGGCTTTTAATTTATGCAAATTAGACAAACACAAAAAATTAGATTCTAGAACAGCTTCAAAACTATTATAGATAGTGGTAACATTCAAACTTCAGTTTGTGACATGGCCACATCCAATGAACCAAAAACCAAAGTTGTAGCATTCTAATTGATGCAAATTAGGCTTATACACAAAATTTATAGATTATGTTGAACAATGGGCAAGTGTGGTATTTCAAATTGTTCTCATTTTGAAGGCACCCAGACACATTTGCAATGCAGCAAATTTTTTCTTGTTATGTAATTACAAACGGAAGTAAGTGTATCTGTTGGAATATAATAGTAACACTGGAAGGAATGAGGGATGCCCAGTTTTTGAAATTGTATAACCAAGGGAACCCCCAATAATGATGTAGGGACTTCCAGGCATGCCCATGCATAATGTTCACAATTTCAAATGTCACGTGCCGAGATTCAACAACCATAACGAAATCGCAATTGTTATGAGATGAAAATAAAGTTTGCTAAAGAGAGTCATGCATGAAAATGAAATAAAACTTGTTTTTAGCACACTCTACAGGGATATATATGCAGTAGTTCAAATAACACACTGCCCGAAAATGCCTGGTAACCTAGTATCATATTTAGTCCATTTGTAGCACATGCCCTATTAGAAGCACACACCCTACTTTTTAATCTTGGGGTTTTTATCAAAAATTCAGTATTTTTCAATACTTTTTACAAAATTAACTGCTTCTGATGAAAGGAGAGGGTTTATTGTTATTTTATGCTATATGGATTCTACATAAATGTAATTGCTTGTGGTATCGTAAATTAACACATATGTAACATTATCACAAAACTCAGCAAAAACCATGTCTGCTCCAGGAAATCTTTGCAGTAGCACAACATGTCACTATTGGAATGAATATGGTATACACAATAATAACAATGTTGATCCTTGATCTGGTGTAACTTTATGTGGAGAAATCATACATGTACTCGCACCATATTCATCTTCATTGCAGTTTTATCATGGGAAAATATACGTTGATTTTCTTTATTGATTTAAATATATATATATATATATATATATATATATATATATATATATATGTACAGACCTACATGTATACCTACCAGTTCATTCAATAATATGAAAAGGAAAGATTGAGTGGGCGATATTGGGCACCATTGAAGATAACCGAGTAATTCTTGCCTTGTATCATTTTGTGAAATTTTCTATGATAACAGCGATGGATTTTTTTTTGTGGTTGTATATGCAATATGAAGGCCAAAGCAACGGCCTCCATTTATCAGGGCTTTTGAGTGAATCTGCATTACCACTGAGGAGAAAATTGGAAAGATGTCCATTCTTGGTTGTAAAATTTGGGAGGGAGACTTGAAGCAAAAACAGCATTTCACCAGGTCACGTAACCTGGCGAAATAATAATAATGGAGAATTCAATCAGTAATGAATGAAAACTGATTGAATGGCAACTGTAATGTATAAAAAATGATAGGAAGTGAGAATATTAAATTTTGCTGTACATCCACGCAGAAAGAGTGACAAATGTAGCAATGTTGTACACTGTATCATAGGCTGTTCGGTCAACTGCCGGCCATCCAGGCTGTCCACAAAATTGATGACCATTGGTTCATCCTTCACATAAGCAAGATCGTGTCTTAAACAAACTTAATTATACAGTTCACATATGGCTGGCGAATACTAATGTTTCTTTTATCATTATAAGAATGCAATGGAGGCATGATAAGGATGATAAAGCAGGACTGTTTCCACACATGCATAAACAGCAAATATAGAACCAGGCTGGAAAAAAAAAAATACAAGAAAATATGTATTTTTTTCTGGGTCATTGAAGTATTGAAGTGAAAGAGTACTTGGGGTGGGGGTGGGAGCGTGGGGTAAACCCCTGATGATATAGTGAGTGAACTTCACACTTCAGTGAAATGCACAAAATGAGAAAACTGCTAACATTTACTGACTTAACAATACTTAGCGCCCGTCCATAATTGTCAACATTTCAGGCTTTTCCCCAGAACTTAAAAGTTGAAAGGTGGTAAACATGACATTATGTTATTTTTCTTGTTTTAGTAAAAAGTTCTAACAAATGTAAAATATCATGTATTTTAATGAAAAAATGTGGCAGGTGGTAAAAAGAAGAAAGGTGGTAAGGAAAAGGTAAAAGGTGGGCCACCTTTGAACTTATAATGTGAGGAAAACCCTGCATTTTCATCTATGACCAAAATGGCGACAGCGGGCGATGGGGTCAGGGCCAGATGACTATGTACAGCTTTCAACTCTGAAAGTTGTTGATTTTCTACATCCAACATTTTCAGTTCCCCTGTAAAAATTTCAACCTGTCACCAGGTGTCAGTTTGCATTTTAAATTTTTTCCTATCAAACCCTTGATGTAATCCCCACTTAGTCAGCTGGAACAGATCTATGTGCAGATGCAACCATGGAGCTCAGGGAGACAGAATTACCATGTGTAGCAGCATTTCCCCCCAGATAATCCTTTCAGTGTAGTGGGATTTCCATATTGAACCAAATGTGAGCAAATTTGAAAAATTACAGTCCTATCCTCCTGTACCTTATGATGGAAAGCCTAAGTCACAGCCCTAATTTCAGGATCTCAGCCCTACAATTTGTAGGGCTCTGGGGAGAACTCTGGCTACACTAAATATTATCGCCCAAAATCCCAGATGCATGAAAAATATCCTAAATCATTGTATGATCATGTATCAAATGCAAATATAGATACCTATGTACGCCAGCATACATCAAGAAAGGTTATGCAAAGAACATTTCAAGACATTCAGCATCAATTTGCCTGATCAAACATTATTATCTGCAAAAACGTTGATTATGGGCCTAATATATATATATAGACTCTGGTTGTCACTACAATCAATTGATTCTTCAACGCAGGAGAATGTGTAGAATTCTGGTTTGTTTGTTTTTTTAAATAATAAATGAATATCAAAGTACAGTTCATTTTGTTTGTCCCCCTTTATTTGCTAATATTTATACAAGAATAAATTTACTTTATTAAACTCAGACGAGGAACCCCTTTATTTGCTAATATTTATACAAGAATAAATTTACTTTATTAAACTTAGACGAGAAAAAATGTATTGAGTCCTTGTCTAAGCATTTTGGTCATATTATATGAAGTTGAGTGTCTGTATGGGGGGGGGGGGGAGGAAGGGAGAATTTATGGTCACTTTGGACATAGATAAAAATGTTGACAATTACGGACAGCCCCTTACATATATGCATTCACTGCACTGAATGATTTTCTTCTGCATGAAAAATGATTTTAAAATCATGAAAATATGTTTACGCAGGACTGGGTCTTACAACAGGGAAGGCGTCAAATTGTCAATTTTCATGAGAAAGTCAGGCATACAACCTTATTGAACCTACATTATCACATACAGATATATGTCAAACAGCAACTGACGTCACGTTGGCCCATATATGACTTTTTCCTTTATGAATGATACAATGTGCATATTATAAAGAAAGCAAAGCAAAACAAAAACAGAAAATGAAAAAAAAAAAAAAAAAAAAAAAAGATATTGAATTATCCAGGAAAGCTAAACTGGATTTTATTTGACAACATCACAAATTTATGTTATTAAATTCTAAATGTACCTGTAATTTTTAAGACAATTACACAAAACAATTGAAGTCACAAGATGCTATAGTTACAGGTGACCTCATTTTAAAAAATGCCGAATGACACTCCTACATGTCTGTGTTTGCATACTAATCTTTAGACCCAGCTACAACAGAATATTGTGACTCACTGTAGAACAAACCATTTGTCAATCTGGATTGGACCTTACTGAGTCACTAAACCATTAACTACCATGACTGTCTGAGTGCTTGCTGTCTGTTCTGAATCCTGTCCCAACCATTTAGGCATATTGAATGTGCTTCTCAGTGGTCTCTGCAGCTTAAAATAGAAGGGAGATTTACCCTGCCCTTTTTCTGTGATATATGTGTACATACATCATGCTTTGACGGTTTATGGCATATTACTTCAATTTTAACTACAAATCTTCAGTATGTGAGCTGGATTCAAAGAAAATGTATCAAAAGCAGTATTTTCACCACAATTCTATCTATACACTCACCAAAATTTCTGCAGTTTTGCATGAAACATACGCTGTTTTATCTAGAACCTTACTTTTGAGGTGCCCTTGTGGTCCCTACCCACGTTGACAAGTTGCCCTTTTCAGATCAAACTACCCTGCCCTTGTGAAAACCTGCAGAGACCACTGTTTCTGGAGCAGCATAAATGGTCCCTATCTTGAGAGGTCACCTTGCTTGAAAGGCCACTTTTGGCAGGTCTCTGAGTTATCTTTTCCATGTTATCATACCTCTTATGAGAGGCCACGTTTGAGCCTGCCTTTGAGATGGCCTCTGAAACAGGGACTACTGTACAGTAGTCGCTCCTTTGGGAGAACACCTGCCTTATGTGACCAGTGTGACTGTGCAAAAGCACCTTCTAAGGATAATTTACCTCTTTTGGAAGACCACCTGCAGAACCTGACCACTGACCTCCCAAAATGACCCCAAAAGAGCACTTATCCATCCAGAAAATTTTCACCATTTCAGACAAGTCAAACCCAGCTATTTTCAGGGTTCGACAATTCCTATGATCCGACGTTCCGGGACAAGTTAAAGCTCTTCTCGGACAAGTGACTTTCAAATTCAACTTGTCCTGCGGACAAGCTAATTTTTCTTTTTTTAACTGGACTGAAATTACGTCTGTTTGCATGCACGGCAACATAATGATGAGCAGTCAGAGCCTTCGCGACTGTGTGTGTTGACGATTACTGTGGTCCGTGTGAACAGATCATAAACACCAATGCAAGCATGTGCGTGGGGACGCCAATGCGCAATAGGTGATGATAATCCCCTGGCCTAAAGTAAACAATCCTGGTTTAAACAATTACATGGTCAGCAGGTGTATTCAACAGGACTTGATTACCAACTTGATTTCTGTCAAAACAAGCAGGTATTTTGAACGTTGCGTGCGTACGACGACGAGATCAAAGGTACCAGCAGTCATGCATTGGGGCGTATTGGCTTTCGCCCGTATTGGGGCAAGGTCACAGCACCTCACCGTCAGTCTTATCTGCCCGAACGATGACAAAGGAACATCAAAAATTTTTTTAACTTGCATGGCGAATTCTTGAGCAAATTAGCATCAAAAATTTATCGGTGGGCTCTAAAAGTGCTGGAGAGATCATGTAATGGTGCCGCAAGTTGACTTCCCGGCCAAACAAAACACACATCTGCCAGTCACACGCAAGTGACCGCGTGGAGTAATCTACGCCGGTGAACGGAGCATCATGCTGACTGATCTGTCACACATTCGGCATTTTTTTCTATCCCCCTACCTTTGCGTATTTGCCTGTGACTCCAAATAATTGTTGCTATAAACACTGGAATCTTTATTTTCGCATGCTGCAATTAAAAAAAAAAGGCTTCCCGTTTGTGTGTTCCCTCCGTAAATTACGGCATATTCACACATGTTCACTGGGCGGAAGCCATGATGAAAACACTGCAGCACGAGCCGCGATTGGCTGATTTTTGCATGTGACTCAATTGACCAATCGGGTGATGCGTTGTGCGTCAGGCCACATGGCCAAAGCAGCTGTTTGTGTACAGTTGCAGGAAAGATGTTGACGGTGCGCACGCTCGATTTCTGATTTGAAATATTAAAATTTTCTTTTTGAATTTGATTTAAGAACACCGTTTATTGCGAGGAACTTGCCAATACTGTATACGCAAATTTACCACGATGTACCGATAGCGTTCATGGTAGGTACGCAGACGATATGCATCCCATCACATCATCAGAGGCAGCGAGAAAGGATCCTGAAACCAATGCAACTATTTTAATCGTTATTTAAGTTTAACCGGGATACGGACTCCTATCGTCCCAGAAATTACAATGTATTTTTCATCGTTAGTCACCCCATGCAAATAGCTTACTTTTTAAATTTGTATTTTAAATGTTTTGCCAGTTTCACTGTCGAACAGTTGCAGCTTGAATCGTTGTAAAATTTGACATTTTTGTGCGAGTTTGCAAGCGACAATACGCGGCAAATATATTTTAGGGTAAATGGTTTGTGTAGGCCTTAGCATCGTGTTTGAAAAACGATGTTTATAGAAGTTTTATCAGGACAAGTGGATTTTGCATGCGGACAAGTGGATTTTGAAATTTACTTGCCCTGCGGACAAGTGATTTTTAAAAAAATTGTCGAGCCCTGATTTTGTACAATACAGTGGTCTCTGTAGGTTTTCACAAGGACAGGGCAGTTTGATCTGCAAAGGGCAACTTGTTGCATGGGTAGAGACGACATAGGGCACCTCGAAAGTAACATCGTACATAAAAAAATGATGTATCTTCCATGCAAAACTGAAAAAACTGTTGATAACTATATCGAAATTATAGTGGAAATACTTTAATATATTTTCTTTGAGTTCAACTTACATGCTGAAGATTTGTTGTCAAAATTGAAGAAATATGCCACAAACCATCAAAGCATGATGTATATCACAGAAAAAGGGCAGGAAGCAAAAGAAAAGGGCAGGGAAAATCTCTCTTCTATTTTAAGCTGCAGAGACCACCGCAATATTGCTAAAATAATTTGTCAAAACCAGTTTAGGAAATAAAAATACGTTTATGATACCAACCAGGGTATTATTAGAACCCAGTGATAAATGGCATTTGATGCTAATTTGCATAATTCGCTATGCAAGTTTTAACATTTTTTGATGCTGCTTTTTATTGTTGGGGCAGTTCAGACTGACGGTGAGTTGCCCTGACCCAGCTCCAATATTAATAGGTGTAACTGTAAGCAAATACATTACTGCTAGTACCTTTGATCTTGTATGTACGCGACAATGAAAATACCTGTTTTGACAGAAATCAAGTAGGTAGCCAAGTCTTGTTGAATACAACTGATGACCAAGTAATCGAATGTTTATTTAGGGATTATCATCACCTATTAGCATCTTGAAGCACATACCTGCATTGGTGTGTGCACACGGATTGCAGTAATCACCAACATATTGAGAGTCACAAAGGCTCTGACTGTGGTCATTTTCTCTATTTTTTCAAACAGAAAAAACGTATGTGTTTCACTTGTTTGACCACCGTTTTACTTGTCCTGGACAACTGGACATACATACAAATTTTTGCACCATGCCAATAAATGAGTGAACACATGACTGCACAATGGAATGGGGTGTAATAAGTGTACAAATCAATTATACCTGAATCTAAATTATGCATGGCATTGAATGTAGCATCATACTACATTGCTTAATGACCTGGAAAATAGGTCAAGGTCACTCATTATTTTTACAAAATTTGACTATTGACCTAACCCATAAATTAGTGGTGTTAATTTTGTACTCCCATCTCAATCTGCTGTCCCAAAAATGAATTCTATGTGTTTTTGATACCTATGACAGTCATTCTAATTAATACTACCAGTGGCACTGCCATGACTCGCCACACCATACATGTAAAATCTTGCCTGTATCATGTTCCTGGAATGGTACATACACCTGTCCACATGTTCAGACGTGATGACCATCACAAAAAATCTTGTGCTAGTGCATTCTCCTCGTGACCTTGAGAAAGTATGTTAAGGTCATCCCTACTATGCAATATCAAACTTCTATATAAATGTATCTGATACACATTTGTGGTATATTTGGTATCATTAGACTTATCCTACATTAAAATATTGAATTTAGCGTTCTTTACTAAGTACTTAATCACTAGGTAATGACCTTGAAAATGGGTCAAGGTCAGCCAAGATTCCATACAAGACCTTTAGCCTAATGAATATTTGATGCAAATCTTGCAGTTTTGCCTCTCAATTTATTATCACAATAATGAATTTAATGTGGTGTTGGTACCTATGATGTTACAATAGTAGTTCCAATAATAATCCACGTCAAAGATATTTGAATAATATTTCTGTAATGATATATAAGTTAGATGTAATGACCATCATATCTTCACCTTCCATGCATGACACAAATTTGTACACTTTGTAAAATTAGCTTTATAACTGCTCAAGATAATAAATTTCACCAAATTATAATGCATACATATTTACTCTTCAACTGCAGATGGCACCACTTTAATTCAGGTTTGAGATAATATTTCCACCAAAATTCATATAAGGATCCACTGAAAATCAAACACACAAGTGCATTTTCAATTTTTTTCACTGTTTGTCTCCTGAATTACATAATCCACTAGGTGGCACCACCAATAATGAAATGAACCTAGATTTTCATACTTACAATATGTCCAACAAATTTCAAGGGCTAACTAAAAAGTTGTAGCTGTGATTGTGTTGACAAGCAACTGACTACAGACAGATGGACATAAGTGATGGCATAAGCTCTGCAACCTACATCAGCAGAGCTTGAAAAAGCACACACACTGCTGGACCACCTGTTGAACAAAATAAGGTCTAGTGGTTGCAAAACGGGTCCCTAATTTCAAGGCAACTGGCCTGGAGGTTTCACATAAGTTTTTTTTAATTAAGATTTTGCCATGATTTAACCAAAAAAAATATTTTTAAAAATCCAATAATCACTAGATATTCCATACCATTTCATTTTGAATATGAAAATGGTAGAAATCAACTTAAGCTCATACTTGTAAAGTGCAAAGACCAGCAAGGAAAACCTCAAATTGCCAGGTGGAAGGCAATTAGACCTTATATGGTGTGGGCTGGTGCTGGCAGCCAAACCAGGCACGTGTCCAAGTATCCTAGTACTCTGATGTCCAGTTGGCTTAATGTGTTTTGAATGAGGTGTCACCATACAGCACTTCGATATCACAAGTCATAAAGATATATCTACACATGCCAGGGCCTAAAAAAGTGATTCCATAATGAACAGTGATTTAGGCCTACCTGGAATCTTTCACAAATGGTAAAAAATAAAGAACCCTATTTTATCATAATAAGGAGCAGATCACAGAAACCAAAGACACAAATAACATAAAACTAGAAGCTGGGCACACAGTTCTGAGCATGTCAATGGAACTTCACTTGCACTTTGTATAAAATCTGAGTGTTTTGTGGTCAGTCAAATAATATGGGAGCAGTGGTGAGAGATAGCAGATAGCACCATGACTCTTGTGGAGTTTGCATACAAGGGGCAATGTTGCCAGATAGACATGATCAATATTATAGGGTCTGTTGGTCAGGAACCGGTCTACTGTGCTATTTAATATATACAGAAACTTAAAAAACCTAAATCTGTAACCCCAAGTACCGTCTGAACACTATCACGCCTGATTTTCTATGAGTAAAGTCCTATTCCTTACCACTCACTGAAAAACTACATAGCTCTAAATCATCAAAATTATTTGCGAAAGGAACATATCATATTCATAAAATTTGAAATATAGCAGAAAGTTTTAGGCTTTATTAGCCATTAATCCCCAGACAAGTCATTCTGCTAACTGGTGGCACAATGTTTGCATTTCCAATACAAACATCTTGAGCTGATGTATTACAGAATAAAGCGAATATGATGTCCCTTTGTTGAAATTTCAACGATTCTGCCTGAGTAATTTTCTCTTATTAAAAACACTATGAGATTGTGTACAAATGCCACAGCACACCATACATGTGGACTGGTACTTCATATACAACATGGACCAACTTGAAAACATAAAGGTTGCATTTTGCCATTCAATACTTTGAAAATGAACAAAATTTGGCCAGAGGTTTTATCAGTATAAATGACAAGTGGGGTATCCATATTTCATGGGCCCTGTTTCATACCCGCATGCTGGCCTTTAAAGGGGATATGACCACCCATGGTTTTGGGAAAAGGAATTCAAATTGTAAATGTGAATGGACAAGCAAGGATGGATAGATAGATGATGGTGGTTGAGATGACTCGGAATCATTATAAGCTCTGCTGACTGCAAAGTCAGCTTACATACAAAAGGTAGGAGATATATAATATATTTGGTGGCCAGACATATATCCCTCCTGTTATTAATCTGTCACCTGGACAGTATCCCCTCATGCTTGTTATTAATCTGTCGGTGACTATGGCAATCACTGGCAAAAATTGCTTACAATCCTGTAATTATTGCTCCTTGAGTCTTGGAATGGGCAGCAACAGTACAAAGAGTATACTAAGTTAGTAACTTTAGCCTAGGCATGGACTTGTGGGTTTGTGTTGTAGGTCCAGGAGTGTGCCAAACACCCAAGACAAGTTCAACTTGGCAACTGAACACTGACAAATTATTCATACCATATATTGCAATTGTCATTTTTCCCATGAAATATATGGTAGACATCTCATCTTACTCAGAGACCTAGGTCATTGAATTTCATTGCTGTGGTTTATACTTTTTTCATTTCTTCCCACCATTCATTTTGCATGGATAGACAAGAAATAATACTGTAAGTGTAACTCTTTTTTGAAATCTGTTTTGGAACTCTGCACTTGAGAAGCTGCAAAGTTGGAGCCCACAAACTTAAGTCTTGGTACATTGATGTCATTATAGCCTAAAAGTAGCACAATATCTGATTGTATTGATCAAGTTTTTATTGAAATAATGGCAATGATGTCATGATGGACATAGTCTCTGAATCCGGCCCTGGCCCTGTCCACTCTGAAATATCAGTAAGAAAAGTTCCCCAGCTTTTTATCCTCAATGGGCCATACTTCAATAAAAAAAAATATAGACCAACACAGTGATTTGGGCGCTTTCTGGCGCCAGGAAAGGGTTACGAATTGCTTAATTTCTGCAGCATCCGGGGCTTCTCTTAGGACACTTTCAGCACCCCTGTCACCCTTCTAGATCCGCCCCAGCAAGTACAGCCACCTGTTGGTTAACAACATAATGCACTCCTGCCTTCTCATGGTCAAAATTACAAACCTTGTATATCCTTGTCCATTGTCCCTGAGAATTACAGAAATCCTCGCCCGATGCATAGACCCTAGCGCCCGTCCCCCCTGGCAAGTCCGTCAACTTATTGCTCTGTTTGTTAGGCCGTGAATATACAGTTATCTTGGAACTTGTGGTTGCCTTGTATTGGACCACAGCAGGTACATAACACAATGCCTCTGGTAACGGTTTGTTGTGCTTAAAGCAATCCACGCATTCTTGAAGACATCGTATTTTTGCTATTCTGCGACAGGGAAGTTTTAAATCCGCAGAACATGTCGCCATCTCTTTTGAACCAAACTTTTGCCGAAATCCTCAGCGAGGACACACGGACGACATGGCCAGCTTTGTATCATGTACACAGTTTCGTAGGATGCCCAAATCTATATAAAAATAATATTCAACGTTTTTCATATTATCTTATATTTGTGTAAATATGTATCAAAATTCCCTATTATGTGTTTATTGCTCCAGAGCATATTTCTGTCAAATTTGTTTTAACTTTAGCCAGCTTTGCTGGCCGAATTTTCGTACCCAGATCATGGAAAGTGCAAACTCAACAGGAACGGAGCATTAAACTGCTGAAAGCAATGTCTTCTTGGAATTAAAAGTTACCAGTAATTTCTAATATGAAATGCTCAAAACAGTGGATTTGAGTACATATTCAAATTGTCTTTTTCGTCTGCGTTTTGTAATATAAAGGCGACACCACGTTCTTCGGGAAAAAAGTGTATAAACAAAAATGCATGCACAGATGCACAAATTAATGGGGGACACCACATGAAGACTTAAGTTGCGGTAACACAACTTTGAAAGTGTTTTTTGTTCTTAGTGAGTGAGTTCGGTTTAAAGTACACTTCAGTACTAAATGTCTTCCTTATCTTGAGTTGATACAGTGAACTGCAGTGATTACCGATGGATAAGACACTGACAACGGAGGATCTTAGTTGTGGGGTCCTAGATATGTTAGATAGATAGATAGATAGATAGATAGATAGATAGATAGATAGATAGATAGATAGATAGATAGATAGATAGATAGATAGATAGATAGATAGATAGATAGATAGATAGATAGATAGATAGATAGATAGATAGATAGATAGATAGATAGATAGATAGATAGATAGATAGACTTTTCAAGTTGCATAATTTGTACAAACGAAATTTGACATAACTACAAGTCGTAACATAAAAAAAGAAAATAAGAATAACAGACTACAATAAACAGTATTGGCCTGCAATGTTTGTATCTGGCAACATAATTACTTTTCTATTCAAGAAATATGTATAATTAATATAATTTCACCGAAAAAATATGAATGTTGGCTTTTGTTGTCCCAAATAATTTTACATTACAGAAGGGTAGCTAAACTTTTTACATATTTCAAATTTTTACTCCTAGGGCCTTTTCAATTATGTGCAATGTCGACAAGAGCTCAGTTAACGCTTCAATGAAATATTTTACCTTCTAAAATAAAAAACATTTGTAAACTTCAAAATATTCAGAGTATCTGGGTGATGCCAAGGACAGGAGACGCACTAACATTGTTTCATGATTTTCTACAATCAAAGAAAATACGTTGCTTATACTATAATTTGTGTTAGCGCATTTTTATTTTTATCTGTGGCTTATATAGAAAGAGTCCGTGCGTTTTTTAGACGAGGATAAAAATCATGGTTTTGTCATTTTTAACGATGGAAATGGTAGGCCTGGTCAACTATATTAAGGAAGACTCGGGAGCAACAACAACAAAAAAAGTTTTGCGTGCCGACTTTTCCTTTGTACAAATCATGGTGTTTTTTTGTTTTTTTGTTTTTATTCTGAGACACAACTGTGCGCCAGTTTTAGACATCACTTTCAGCACGTTCATCATATTGCACTTTTCTGTCTGACTTCTTTCTGCTTCTTCAAGGGACAATAATATACAATGTATGGGGCTCAGTCCTGCTTCCTATTTGAGCTAACATGTTGTATA
>CAXHWN010000573.1:0-19000 GCA_964020975.1 Hermodice carunculata
ACATGGTGGCAGCACCTACTTCCTGCGTCACATTACATGTGCACTGTAGACCAATGACAATGTATCGGACTGGCTGTATTTATTTCTCAGGTGTTTCCACCTGCAACAGGTGCATGCCACGGGGATTTTGCCCATAGTATCACCTACAGGTGACATGTCCTATTCAGTCTTCAGTAAATACTGCTCACTAATGCTTAAATGTTCAGGCATGTGTCCAGGATTTTCAGTTGGTGGGTAGGTGGGTGTCTGATCGCATTGCAGATAATCGGCAGGAGTGACTTGCAGTGTTCAGAATACATTACTTTCACATGTGAAGTGCAATAAACTATACATTGTTGGAAAGCCAACAAACTTCAGATACATTTGATGGCATTGTGGGGATGATTTTAAGGTTGCGCATTGTTCAAGGGAGGAGGAAAGTGTAGACAAGAAGACTTTAATAATCCTGTGCTCAGCTGATGGATGCGCAGACTGAAGTATTCTTGTGGCCATAAGAATTAGATTAATGTAACCTATCTTTAAAATTAAGACCTTCATTTTCAAATATCCAGGTACTGGCTCGATCATTCTGAAGTCATTGTTACCAAGATAAAAGCATATGTGTGAGTTCAAAATTTACAACACTAAAAGAGCCCCTTTCCTTCTATTGTTCAGCTATTTCAGTGCCAAGTTTTGGACTGTGTCAGCAGCGTTCCTTGGCTAAAATGTACATGTACTTTTACAGATAATTCATGATTTTGCAAATTGGTTCAAAATAAGAAAATGTCAGCACTGCTGCTGGTATCACTTTTGTGTTTCTTTGACTTGGGCATCATTAACCCCCACCACCATAATATACATGTACCTGTACTATACGGTCACCATCACCAAGCAAATGCAGTTCTAGCTACTTCTACAAGAAGCACAGGAAAAATACAGAGTGCAATAGTTAATTGATCATGCAATGCAAGAACATTCCCAATACATATAAACATACATACATACATATATATATATATATATATATATATATATATATATATATATATATATATATATATATATATATATATATATATATATATATATATATATATATATATATATATATATATATATATATTTATACATATGGATATATACATATATACATATACATGTATACTTGCATACATACAAGTAAACACATATGTATGCCTAAAAAGCAAGTTATTGTTGCCCCCTCTAGTTAAAGAGGAAATGGAGGTCCCCTTGCCAGATTTTGCCAACATTTCCAAAATATTTCACATTTTGTTTAGTTTAAATGTATAAAGCTTGTTCAAATCCTAAAGGTTACCACCTGTATCAACTCTCCATGGCAATGTTACACAGAAAAATGGGTTCATTTGTCTCTATACAACGTCTCATTCAAAAGTTATGGTTTTGATCGACTTTTGTCGAAAATCCAATATGGCCACCAAAATGGCCGCCTAAGAGACTCATGGGACAAAATTTCGACTTGGGAACATCAAAAATCGTTAACTTGACATCTTGTGGATTAAGAATATGCAAGTTAAAAAAATGTATCAGTAGGGTGCATGGGGACTCCATTTTCCTACTAGACTAAAAAGATAAAGCAAATAGTTCACCAGTATGTTGGCTAACAGTTGGACGCCCATATGCATGTGGCAATGATGCTGTCTAAGTATACACAGCCTCACAGGCAACCACGTTCTAAATGCTGCAGTTGTTTCATACCAGTGCGTCAACGGATTTGGTGGGGAGGGTGAAAAAAAAAAAGTAATTATGGTTTCTCTGCCGTCCGAAATGTCACTACCAGTGATAAAGTGAAGAAAGCATGTGCACCATTTTACTAATAGGGCAACAAATTTTGTACGGCAATAGTATATGGGTAACAAGCCCTCCCCCCCCCCCCCCCCCAAATCTTTTTTTTTTTTTTTTAAATCCGGAAGAAAAAAGTAGAGTTGCAGCGTCTGAGAATCTCCATAAATCAAGGTAAGGAGCTTCTGAATCAAATGACTTCTTACCTACTTAGAACGCCATGATTGACATCAAGTGTGACCAATGAAATGAGTTTAAATGCACTCTGTGATAATGAATCGTCTTTTGTGTAGTTACGTTATTACATAATAACCTGACACAAGAGTGCCACGCGAATTTGTGTGCACAGGTAAAATGGAATGCACAGTGACGGACTCCGACGGTGAAAAATTGACACAAATTCCTGATAATTTGCTCACAATAGCTACACAAGACTTTTTTTCAATGACAACGAACAAAATGTATCAAAAAGTAACCGCTACAAAGAATTTGTTACACCTTAAATGTTGAAGATAAAAGTGTTGGAAACCGTACCCAAGTCGACCAGGTCCAGGCACAGCAACAAGTGGGCCACAGGGATTTCGCGTTATTGGGCCGCGTGGCGAAAAGGACAGCCTGAAACTAAAAGGGATAAAAGGAGTCCCATTTCGGAAAATTTACCCGATATGAATGTTCCAAACATAGCGCACTGGATATATATATATGTATGTATGTATGTGTGTGTGTGTGTGTGTGTGTGTGTGTGTGTGTGTGTGTGTGTGTGTGTGTGTGTGTGTGTGTGTGTGTGTGTGTGTGTGTGTGTGTGTGTGTGTGTGTGTGTGTGTGTGTGTGTGTGTGTGTGTGTGTGTGTGTGTGTGTGTGTGTGTGTGTGTGTGTGTGTGTGTGTGTGTGTGTGTGTGTTTCGTTCAGGGGTGCAGACGCCAAAAATGGCAACCCATACCCGGTGAACCATAAGCCTACTCCAGGAATGCATACTTGAAGTTACCTTTGATGTATGTCTTTTTTCCTTGGTCAGGGATTTAAGTACGTGTATTAAGTATATCTAAATCTAAATATACGAATTTAATGTTCTTCGCAGGCAAAGAGAAGGGAAACAGACCGTTTTCATGGATTGATATATTGGCCATGTCAAAAAAGTTTCCAAGCTTAGCTTACGTGTGAGAGTGCATGCGTGGTCACGCCACGGCTTTGTGACAGAACAGCTGTGGCGTAAGCCTGTCAATCGAATCGGATTTGCGTAAACCACAGCAAATGTCGCATTTGAAAGGAAGCCATGTGTGTATTACAGAGCTCCATGCCGTGGTGTATGGGAAATGGGACGTGGCATCAGGTCAAGATCAATTAAAGTATACATGGTATACAAGGTTTCCTTTCAGATGGGAGTGTGCATTTTGCATGTATTAACTGCCAGTGCCTAGATTTGACTGAGTCAGTAGCTTTCCTCGGCGCACCTTCGGGGGCAGTGCGCTCAAAGTGAGCGGAGGAAAGCTATTGACCGTGGCCGTTCTTGTGGCCTCTGCTCTCTTATGGTAACTTCATGCAAGCTGGGACATAAATGAAAGGTCAGTTCACAAAGAGACCCCAGGATTAGTATCGTTATGTAAATTAGAACACTTCTGTCGAAACTGGCGGTGAAAGAGTTGAAGTATACTGAATATCGGTCGTTAGATTCACTCAAAGAAGAATGGAAGGAATATTTGGTAAAAAGGAAGCTGTATTTTTCGACAGGCAAGGCGACGAGTTACAATCTTTTATGTGACATAATGCCTGTTCACCGCTGTTCACGAAATAAACTATCAAATAATGTGAACCATTTGTTTTTATGTGTGTTTAAATAACATAACAGAGGTTGAGCAGATAATGGACTGAAATGCAACAACTAAATTGATGCTAATGAAAAAGGAAAGTAACATATTGACCATAATAGTCTCGGAACGTAACGACGCGCATCTCACTTCCATATGTGTCCCTGACGAAACCCACAGTTTAAATTCTTTAAAAATAAAGCTAACTGATGTTGTAAATTGTCGGAAGTTTTTCTTCATACAAAAATCTAAAAGTAGTGGGCGGTGGACCTTGTTTTATCATGCGACTTTAAATGAAACCTTAAATGTTTGTGCATGTGGGCAAACGGTTGCATTCACTATTGGATTTTTGAATACTGTAAAGAGATTTTAACATTCACAATGTTTTTCATGTGCCATTTTTTTCTAAAGGAAATCTGAAAATTCTTTCCCGCAACGTACTTAAAAACAGTACCATATGTGGAATGGATGAAAACATGTTTGCAAATACCTTCAGAAAAACTCAACTGTAACAATGAATACTATTGGTTGAAATATACCCAGGGTGATGACAGAGGTAGTACCTAATTGAGAACATACCGTGAAGTTTAGACTCTTTTCCGTAGGGTAGAGTATTTAAACACAAATCTGCAGCTTAACAAACGAAAAAAAGCTCACTAGATTACAAATCAGTGCTAATGAACCGAAAATAAAAACAGAATTGGCCTACTATATAGCAATAATTACAGAAAACTTTCTGGTAAATTGCCGCCGATATAACCGAGAAAAAAAGTTTCATTTTGCAAAACATGAAAATTATGGCTTCTCAAATTTACTGCAAAATGAAAGAAGCCCAGTTTCTATTAACTGCTCGCAGAGCGGCGCTCAGAGCGACCATCCTATTACAAAAGAAGTTCTGCAATTTGTAAACTCCGCATTTGAAAGTCGGAAAACAAACATGTAACTGATCACTTTGGCTGTCCGTACAGTTGTAGGTATCGTGTAAATATGTGTCGTTAAATAAAGTAATTACTTCCTTTTTTCCTTTTCTATTTAATATTCTATGCATGTATTTGGCTTTGCATTATACTGACCTTGTATAAGTCTATGTACCAATAAATGGGTCCACGAAAGTAAACGTTCAACAAGATATGTTCGTAGATTAGCCCTGTTTACAACTTTTATTTAACACGGTAAATATACCTCAATCACTTACGAGTATTATAATCGGAGACGTTTTTTTCCATGACCGTCAATACCACAGTATTGTTTAGTCCCGACTGCCAGCCTAGTGGAAAATTTCGTATTTCAGGACAGTTGGTTCCGATATTCGAATGGAACAACTGGGTGGGAACAGCTGGTGGTTATACTTCTGGATGAGATTATGCGTGTCTGTGTGTTTGGGGATAAGCGACATATTGGCTGTGACTAGTTTGGACTTTAAAATCATTGCAATCAAAAGCCATCCGACATGTCCATGTCCCTTACGCTGCTGACTAAGTGGTGGGCTGGTATGTACGGCTGACTTGTATCAACTTGCCCGGTGGGCTCTGATCAAGATCAAAGTCATTTGTTTGCTATCATTACCTGGCATTGAGAGACAACCATCATCAAGTACCACATTCAAATCCTACCTCAACGAGCTCGCGACTTAAATAAGTCCAGTTACAAAATTAAAAAATTCACCTGTGACAAAATTTAAAAAAAAAAAAAAAAAAAAATGCGAGATCTCCCAAATGCAATCAAAGCCTTTCATGTACAGAAGACCACCTCAATGTGTACTTTTGATCTGGCTCCCAGTTAGGTCTCGAATGGCCCACTATGACCTTGGGAATGATGTCAAAGTCCCTCATGTGCTGTTCCTTTAAGCCCTTGCGGAGAACCATTATCAGTGCAATATAAAACTCTGCATTAGCGCTCATGGTGTTGCCGATATCACCCTGTAACGAAATTCGTGAAAGTAACCATATGACCTTAAAAATCAGGTCCTGGTCATAGAAATGTACATCCAATCTAGATCTTACAAGAGATAATCATCATGCTTAATTTTGCAAAGTGCTAGCTTGCATAAATCTTGAGCAATGGTTCAAAAATCATAAGCACCAAATTCTTCGGTGACTTTGGATATGAAATCAAGGTCACCTCTGTTACATATTACAAACCAAAGGCTCAAGATGTACACCTGTGTCGTCTCAAAGCAACTAATCGAGCGCTTTCAGACAACGAACTTTTTCAAGACAACCCCCAAGATATATATATATATATATTACCGAGTGAAAACTACAAATACGAACATTTACACTAATTTTCACATACTAAAAACGTACCAACATGCACCATTATTGACCATCGTAGAGCTTCATTGGGACTCAAGAAATTCATAAAAATCCGGACCATACTGAAGAAAAACTGCAAGCACATACTGATATTAGGCGAGCGACCAGAGACTCATTTTGGAGAATTTAATTACCCCACCGTACAGAAAGCTACAACATGATCTTTATTGATCTTTAGGGTCCCCTATAATTATTTTGCCCTGTTGTCCTCAGTTACCTGCGTTTGGTTGCCATGGAAACGGCATCTTTAAACATCACCTTCTTTCGGCAAAATAGTTCATTTTAGTGCCATCTGCTATTGCTTGTTAGCAAACTATCCTATCTTTATTGCTTTCACCACACCAAATACACATTAAATCAATTTCTCCATACTAAGATAATGCTTCTCTGCTCCTAGACAGGTAATAAATGCTACAATGTGAAACTTGAAATGTAAAAATCAGGCTTAATTATAGGTTGGACCATTTCACTGAAAGTCGTCAAAAATGTCGAAAAGGCAACGAGAACCATGTGCTCTTCTTTGACCCCAGTATCTTATCATTATTAACACACAAAGCCTATCTTCCTCTGTTCTTATGACTTAAATTGCACATTGTGATAGCATATGCCATACTATTTAGCACATCAGAGCCACAAGAGAATGAATGGACAGAACAAGCCGTCACCAAGAGAATAGATGGCGGAGTATGCCACTCACCAATTACATCCTTTGGCATGCATATTTGTGATCAATCAAGTATATACCCTTGCATGACCTTCCATTCTCATCCGCTCTTGGGGGGGAGGGGCAAAATCTTTAAAATGTCATTTTCTCTGAAATCGCTTAGCCGCTTGCTTTGAAATTGCGAGGAGACACCTCTGGGGATTCGTAAATCTGAATTTGTTCAGCGGGTGGTACTGCTTTTTTTCTTTTTCCTTTTTTGCAATTTTGTGTGTTTTTCTGCTATTTTCTACTTCTCCAGAAGTGTCCCTAAAATTGTTCTGAATCTTGGTGGAACTCTACCTCCTGGAAGCAAAAAGCAAAATTGTTGACTAGGTGGTGATGCTATTGACCCTTGACAAAATGTTCAATTTGAGTTTTTATCAGTTAATGCATGATGTTCAATTTGAGTTTTTATCAGTTAATGTATGCATTACTGTTGGTTACAGTCTAAGTCAATGGGAATTACAATGGTTGTTTACATTGTCGACTTCTTCGAAAATATCACTAGCTTTTAGATTTTTATAATATTTTCCCCAATTTTTAATGGCAAAATCATAAAATATCTTTTTCTCTTTAAACCGCATTGCTAGTTGCCTCCAAATTGCGTTGCAACACTTCTGAGTACCCCTAGACCAGGGTAAGACTTTCTATAAGTTGAAGGTCAGCCGAGACTTGTCAATATGCTGAGTTTATAGGATGGTCCGTCATCCGTCCGTCCTCAATTCACATTTTCGACTTGTCAAAAATCGTGCACTTCCAACGTGGCTCAGATGTACTTTTGATCGGTTTCAACCACATTTGTTTAAAGGGTCATGCTCCAGTGATATTTAGATTTTAAAAGATTTTTGGGGGGGGGGGGGGTATTGTTCATGTTTTGAAAAAAAATCTTTAAAAAATCATTAACTCTGAAACTGATTTGCCAATTGCTTCGAAATGGGATAGGCACACTTCTGAGGACCCTTTTTATTGGATGCACTGCGTTTTTATATTTTTTAAACGGATTTGCGTGTGGTTTTACTATTTTCAACTTCTTCAAAGTAGTAATTTAAATTGTTCTAAAGTTTGCTGGAAATATACCTCGTGGAAGGGTCAAGCGCAGTTGTCCACTAGGTGGTCATGTTCTTTACTCCTGATTTTGAACTTTTTTTAATATCGATACTTGTCAGTTTATTTATTCATTCCTTTTGACTATTTTGTTTGTCAATGGGAATTACAAAAGGAATTCGTATTTTCGACTTCTCCAAAACCTTCAGCTAGATTCACTTAAAACTTGGTGGGGATATACCTTGGGAGGTTTCTTCCATGTTTGCCTAAATGATTACTCTCCAGGGATTTTTATCTTGTTTACATTTTTTGCTCCTTTTTTGACATTTTTTTATTCACGGAAACCGCGTCACCAATTGCTTGCATGCTTCGAAGTTGCATAGGGACACTTCCAATGATCCCTACACCTTTATTTACTCACCAGGTGATGCTACGATTCTGCTCCTTCTACTTCTTCTTCTTATTTTACGCTCAGTTGACTTGTCAGTCAGCTGAGCTTATCTCATGGTTTTTCCGTCCGTTGTCCGTGCGTCGTCCGTCAACATTTCCATTTTCGACTTCTTCTAAAATAAAACGTCAGCCAGATCCACTTCAAACTTAATAGGGATGTGCCTTGGGTGGGTCTCTATCCATGTTTTATGCTCCAGAGTTTTTTTATATATTTTTTATGATAATCATCCTTGTTCTTTTTTTTGGGGGGGGGGACAAATATTTAAAAATCATCTACTCTTAATCCGCTCACATAATTGCTTTCATATCACACAGGCACACTCATAGGGACTCCTAGTTCCTAATTTGTTCCCCGGGTAACACTGTGATTTTTTCCTATTTTTTTAATGATTTTTGGCGTGTTTTTGCTCTTTTTGACTTCTTCTCCAGACCCGTCACTCGGATGAAGTTGAAACTTTGTGTATAAATTTCTTGTAGAAGGGTCAAAAATGGGCGTTCACAAGGTGGCACTGCTGTGGATTTTAACGATTTTTTTTCAATCGGATACTTATCGGTAAATGCAGCTTTCCTTTTGATTACTACGTACTACTTTGTGGATATGTTCCTTGTGAAAGGGTCAAACAAAATTGTTCACTATATGGCACTGCTGTTGATTCCTGATTTTTAACATTTTTTTTTCAATTCGGGTACTTATCAATAAATGCACCTTTCCTATGTAAGTCAATGGGCATTCTAATCCTAATTCCTAATATCGACCTCTCCCCCAAAACCTTTATCCAGATTGACCTCAAATTTGGTGGCAATGTACATTGGGTGGGTCTCTACCAGGTTTGTTCAAATGGTTGTGCTCCAGTGATTTTTGGATTTTTTTATAAATTTGTCGGGGGGGGGGGGGGCAAGTCTTAAAAATTCTACCCAATTGCTTTGATATCCCACAGGGACACTCCTGGAGACTCCTCGTCCTTAATTTGTTCATAGGGTGGCGCTGCAATTATATTCTATTTTTCATGACTTTTTGTGTCTGTGTTTTCGCTCTTTTTGACTTCTTCTCCAGAACTGCTACTCAGAATAAGCTGCAAATCTTATAAAATCTTCTCCAAGACCGCTCGCCCGATTGTTTTGATATCACACGGGGACACTCCTAGAGACTCTTAGTTCTTACTTTGTTCAGCACTACCTGATTTTTTTTAGCACAATCTCAAAAAATCTCTGAAATCACTTGGCCAATCCCTTCGAAATTGCATGAGGACAGTCCGGGTAACCCTAGAACTTAATTTGTTCAGGAGGTGGCGCTTTTTTTTTCTAATGAATTTTTGTGTGTTTTCGCCATTTTCGACATCTTCTCCAAACCGTCATTCAGATCATACAGAAACTTGGTGAAAATGTTCCTTGTGGAAGGGTCAAAGAAAGCTGTTTTCTAAGTGGCATTGATCACTCCAGCTTGTTCATGAAGGGTCAGCTAAGCACATGACTGTCACAGTCCTCTTGTTTTGTAGTTGTGTGCGTTTTCGTTTTTTCGACTTCTTGCTTCCAAACCACATGTTAGATTCTCTGAAAACTCAATACAGATGTACCCGTTCTTAATATCAACCAAATTTGGTCACAACATGATGCTATTGTCCGTTTAATGATTTTCAACAAATTATCGAAATTAGAAAAAAAATGGAAGAGGTGTGTGAACATAGTACCATTATTACACTTGGGATTGCAGGGCATCCTACAATAGTGGTGACTGTAATATAAAATCACTATATTATTATCAATACAGCTCTAAAATTGGGTTCCATGGCTTCAATACAGTACAATATACAGAAAATGTGAAATCGTGAGAGTAAATATATACTTGTATGTATGCTTTGTTTGTTACCCCTTAAAATAACCAGAAGTAAGGACAACATGCCGAAATATTATCTCCAGAAGCAAAAGATAAATTTAGGACTTGTATATTTCTGTACGGTGTGGTAATTAAACTCCTAAAATATAGCTCTTTTTGGGGAGTTGGCCGCTCGCCTATATCCATTCTCGAAAATATGCCTAATATGTACCTTTGCTGATCATTGTGGTATCTCCAAAATTGGTCTTAAATCACATTACAGCTGCTAACAAGTCTGGTGAAGCCTGGGGCAATCTTTTATCCCCACTGGGTTCAACGCATTCCCGGTCAAACTAACCTGCAACGACCAGTAATTTAAACGGCCGTCTGCTTCATCCATTTGATTAAATATATAGTCCGTTCTCAAAATATCTTCAATGAAAATTTTAAGGAAGACTAACCAGGGCAACGTGTCAATAGTCAGCAACTTTCCTCAGCGCCCGGGGTGCGTCGAGGAAGATTGTTGACTCAGCATAGCAACATATCCTGCTGAGGGCTAAAGACCGAACGATTTCAGAGTGTCTAAAATTACGACCCCCCAATTAAATCTTTTGAAGAAATTAAAGTTTGAGGATATTAAGAAGCATTATCTATGCAATTACGAAGAAATTAGCGTACAATTTTGGGAAGAAACGTTGTGAAGGCCAGTCAAAGAACTGAACAACAAACAACATGAATAAAAAACCATTGCAGTATGGCCCATTGACCAAACCAAACTAAGGTTCTTGCGCACAGGACATTTTTAATTTACGGGACCTTTTTACTGGGACTTCTTTTTTTTCTAAACTTCATACCAGCCATTAGTTGTAAGGTTTCATATTTTCCGTACCGTGTACAAATTTATTACCTGTAACAGCGTACTGGGACCTCCCACCTTACTTCTTTATGCGTTAAGCTTAGCTGAAAAGTCAGCTGAGCTCAAGTGATAAGCCTTTTTGGTGTCAGGTACCGGAGAATCTGTATGAGGACAGCAAAGATTCTACTCCCGAGTATAAGCAAAAGTTATAATCATACCAAAACAGCCACTGAATTCATCCAACTAGGGCATAGAGTCTGAGTGATGGTGTCACAGGTATAATGCGATTCTTTCAAACGGTCTAACAATTCGTACTGCACTGATATCATTGATCAAGAAGTTGAATAGATACCGTTGTTGTAAAACTATTTATCCATGCATGTTATCGATCAACTGCACCACGTGTACATGTATCATCTTGCTGTAACGAGCTAACGTTGCAATAAGCAAAAAGAGCCAGACCTTATGGATAACACATTTAATAAGTGAGAGGTCACTATACATCCAATATTCAACAACTGAAAGCAAACATTCTATAAAGTTTTATTTTGATGTATTTTGTTGCTATAGAATGTCCATTAAGATTGCCTCATATTTATGATATGTAGTTAGAACATATACATCATCAAAGCAGTGCTTTTACCTTTTAAAGTTTTGTATTAAAAGTGTGACACCCCTCAAGCATAACTCATCGGAACGCGGTTAAAACCAATGTTAAGCAACCCAGTAATGGCAAATATGAAATCTTCAACACAAAGCTGCGTGTATTTATTCTTTTGCTTCGGCATGTTTTCTTATTTTCAAAATTCCTTAGCCAGCATATTTACTTCAACGGAACAGCTTAAGAGTACGATCATTCTCGAGCAATATCTTCTTGAGGAGTTAAGCCAGTATGTGAATTCCATGCCGGGAGGTCAGGCAGAGCATGCAAAAGAGTAAGTCAGTGCACCAGTGTTTCTTGTAATGAGAATATGAGCATCCTCGGGTATACTGCGTTCATGAGTCGGTATCCTTTTAGAGCATGTAACTCCGAAGTTTCAAGATGGTCTTTTCTATTGGTTTATGGGAAAACACAGCTGGACGTATTTACAATGGTATTACTTTGCTACTGTTAATACCCATGGCAATGGAAAACGTCGTTCAGATCGGACCAAGGTAAGACAGCAAATCCCAGCAACAAGCAAATCTGGTTGACACAAAATCATCAATGTACTATCCTTTCACATGTGAAAAATATATTAATGCAGCCAGCGGTTTTGTAAAAGACGTATAAAATTACAAATATGAATAAAAATTTCGGAAAAAATACGGACAACTAGGTGTGTTACTATAACAAAATCAAGAGGTCTCTAGAAGAACTCACAAGTTTCAAAAAACCCATATGAATATAGTCAAACGGTTTTGGAGAAAACTAAATGCACAATCATTTAAAGCAGTGTCCCTGTATGAGCAATGATAACACTTATTCTTATTGATCATTGCATAACTAAATATCGTTAAAATTAGGATATAAAAGGGACATCACACAGTGCACAATATGGAATAAAGTACAGGTGTGTTTATGAAAAGGTTGAAAAAGATATAGCCTGTGGTTTTGGGGAAAGGGGATGGAAATTGCAAAACACACACGCGAGCGAGAGAGAGAGAGAGAGAGAGAGAGAGAGAGTGAGAGAGAGAGAAAGAGAGAGAGAGAGAGAGAGAGCAGTGGTTTCTGCAGCTTTTCACGAGGGCAGGGCAACTTCTACGTAAAAAGGCATTTTCATTACGGCGGGGGGGGGGGGGGCATAAGCGATGCTGCAAAGAAACAGGCTCAAATAGATACATTTCAAAGTTAGAAGAAGAACCTTTAAAACTCATTTATATTATTAGCATGGTTAGACTACGGTGAAATAAAAACTTCATATCTTATGAATGTATGGAACATGTTTACAATTTTGCTCATAAAAAAACCTCACAAATCTCCAGAATCTATGTGAAATAAAACAAATATTATAATCCAAGAGTGGGAGCAAAATAAACAGAAGGAAAAAAACCTAAAAAAAAAAAGCAGGTTTCAAAATAAAAGGGCAAAGTAAATATACCTTCTATTTTCAGGTACAGAGAAGACTGGGGTATCCTTAGTGGTTTCCATGATATTTATGACGGAAATATAACAGCATTGCCACATCATGAACACCTTCAGTGGATACAAATTTAAGGACCATTTTCACTAAGTTCCAACATAATTCAGCCAAACGTTTTGGGGAAGAAGTAAATTACATAGATATGGACATTCATGTTAGCCGCGCCAACAAACAACATTATAAAATGGGCTTCACTTTCCTGTGTTTTCACAATGTCTCAATGGGTGTTTACAGGAAATGTGAATTTTTTTGTATTTTTTTATTGGTAGACGTACCGCTCGAATGCCAAATACTGAGCCTGATCACGCTATAAAATTGACATCATTTGGGTAGGCACTACTCAATAGATGTATAAATAGAAACTATCTCTCTAAGCTATGCATTAACAGTTGTGGGAACTGCTTGCAGCCCAAAAGATAAAGTGCCCACCAAGAAATATTGAATGCTTCAACCTCATGTACTCCAGAGACCTGTTTGGGAACAATAGGCCAGCCCAACAAAGTCTTGTAGGCTTGTAGGATTGTCTGCTCGATTGAGGAAGAAATCATGTTCCTGCTGACTTGTTCCTTTTGGGCTTTATCTGGGGGAAGGAACAGGACAGTGCTCTGATTCCTGGAGCCATCCATGCATAAAAAGCACAAATAAGAGCTCTCCCTGGGCACAAAGCTTGTCCCTCAGGGAAGAAGCTGTGTCTGCAGCACAGATGGTAAATCCACAAAAGGCCATGGAAGAATCTTGAGCCACTTCCACAGCTTGCGGTCTGTTTTGCGGCAATATGTAATAACTGTCTTTTCGTAATAAGAAATGAGTTAACAAGTTGCAGCAAAATGTAATATTATTATATTTTGCATTTTGTAATAACATCTTACAGCAAAATGTAATAATTCAGATTTGCCTGGTTTGTAATAACAGTGAGCTGAAAAATTGTAATAAAGGTGTAAAAATTGTATGGAAGAATCATTTTGTCTAATTTCCTTTACAATCATTCTTAGATAGAACGTTTTCTTGTAAGCTGAATAATAATATTAAATTTTGCCACAACTTATTACAAAGTGACACAAGTATTACAAATTAATGAAGATTTCTGCTCGTTTTTTATTACAAAAAGGCAGTTATTACAAATTGCCGCATAAGAAGATCCATTTCACGCAGGTCCTCTAGGTGCTCCAGCAAGTTGAGTACATCCCTAAAGAAGAGTGCTGATGCCCTCCTGTGCCTATCCTAATGGTGAGCAATTCTGAATCTGCCACAGGTGTTTGGTAATCTCCAAATATGAAGTTTCAGCACCTGAGGGTTCCTATTTAAGCTGCTTGCCATTAACTGCACTAGTATAATTGGTCATTTTGGTAATTTTAGTAAAGGCGTGTTATCAGGGATCAAATAAAATGACGTGCAGTCATAAGACCAGATTTTCTGCATTACTCTTGGGATAAGCAGCTAGGGAGGAAAGGCTGATGCCCAGAGGTTGCTGCTTGGTTGGAGCATCTAATTCTAGGGCCTGGAGATATGGGGTGGGCAACACATAAGAGAGAAGTTTTGTGTTTCGGCCTGTTGTAAACAGATCCACGTGTGGGATACACCATGGCTCATACCACCCCAGGGTCAACCAACCCACTCTCCAATGACTTGCTGACCCTTTTATGAGAGTTGGTAGGTGAGGTCATTTTGGTAATCTTTGGTTATGTATTGCAGTTTTTGCACAGAACAATAAATTCATGATGGCATTTAACACAATAGATGCCATGTTGTTGCAGAAGCACTCATGGCCAAAGAGCTAAAGAGGACAGCCAAGGCAATGCTCATGGTTGTCCCATATGACAACCAGGGTCCAGTTTTTGTCTGAACATGGAAGGTAAAGGTGGCGTTTCAGGCACAACCCCAACAGATTCTTGCCAGTCAGCAATTGTGAAGGAGAAATTGTCGTACCCTTGTGTATAACTGCCAAATGCTATGTTGGATAATATTGTAATTTAATGGCCAACTTTACTCATTTGTCTACAAGGATCAGAAGTTCAAAACAAGTGTCCTCTATCTCTGCCAAAGAAAAACATTTAAGGAAGAATGGTATGCAGCAGGGTGATTGTGCTATTATAGCTTGCAACAGTTCCTGCAAATACCAATATGTGGCTCAGCTGTTGAATCCATGATCTTTTCCTGTTTGACATGCACTGAGTTGTGTCTATCTAAATCTTAGGGAATTTTATATCCTTTTCAGGATTGGCATTTAGTGTTTGAGAGTAACGTTACAAAACTAATGCAGCAGAGTTGGACTGCTGCAACATCCATAATAGACACAACCATGGCATCTATTTAATAGTATTGCAAAAGTGTAAATTTTCACAGCAAAAACATAGCGATTTGAGTTTTTTTTGCAGCTATAAAGTTCTAAATTGGTGTCCACAACTGCTAAATGGAGAGAAAATGGAATTGGATCTGCTAGATTTTTTTTATCTTCTTCTCAATTGCGTTTTTATCAATAAAGACGTTTATGCTAAGTGCCCAGAATTTGATTTTCATCTTATATAATGCTGGGGTGAGAACCATCTTTGGAAAAATCTATGTTTCTACATGTTTGGCTGTATAATCTAAACAGAGAAGTTGCCAGAACCGTCCTCAACAGTATCTTTTGTGATAGCTTATCCCTTTCCCCTTTAAATCAACCTGAACTGGGTTGTGTTCAAATGCTGGTTGGCTCAATGCTTTTGAATAATTTAACAATGTCTAGACACAATTTGAATGAGAACTGTAGAGAAAAACTATCAAGATAACATGACCAAGGTCAACAGTTTTTCTTGGACTGGTTTGGGTGCTTAGCACTCAACTCCAACCCAAACCAAACCAAAATGTTGTCTCAGTCTTTATTCAAGGGAGAAATGGTTAAAATATTCATGGGAAGGTAACACAGCCACGCATGCATGCTTGCCATCATTTTTCCAGAAATTAGAAATCAAGTTGTGGTAGTAGTATTTCTTTCTGGTCTTGTCAATGGTTTTATTTTGCATGCATTTTACACATTGTGATTCATAAAAAATTAAGGTGGCTGTGCTAGGGCACTGAACTGAATATATGGCATTTTGTATGGCCACCATTCTGATTCATAAAAAATAAACACCAACAAAAGCGCCCCCCCCCAAAAAAAACCCCGTATCTTTACATTTGCTATGTGTGCATCGATCATCATCAAATGGGACAAACTAAGGTTCATCCAAAAGGTTTTATCCTACATAAAATACTAAAATGTTACAGGATATAAATTAACTTCAATGGTCATACATGAAGTAAGCTAAATGGTTCCTTGATCCATAAGAGACATTCCCCTGGAATACCTTGGTACCAGGTTTCTGTGTATCTATCAAGTTTCCCTGCGACAAGTTTATGGTATGACTCTACAGAAGCTCTAACCTATGGTTGCTTGTAGAACGAAATAGTTCCCAAATGTGGCTTGTTTTTATTGCTCTTTCGGTTTTACTTAGTGGCCCAGTTCAAAAAAACCAGTTGCCCTTTATGAGTGACTGCCTGTCTCAGGTCAGGTGTGAAATTTATTTCTTCACATTGGTAGTGGAAGATGCATGCTGATGTTTTGGTAATTTTTAAGTATCTGCCTTTTGCTGTATCTTGCTTTGCTGTCATTGTTGGGATGGAATTTATAAACTGCTAGATTCGTGGGTGATGGTTGTTGGGTGCCAGGATGTATTCAGTATAAAACTATTAGTGGACCAGTTTAAAACCATCAGTTGTCCTTTACAGGTGACTGCCTGCCTCATGTCAGGCGTGAGATTTATTTCTTGACATTGATGGTGCAAGGTGCATGTTGATTTTTTTGGTAATTCTTAAATCTTTCTCTGAACCTGTGTATGCTACATCAGGAAAAATTTGACAATCAAGACCAGATGGCCATTAATAAAACATGATTATATAACATGCATGGTTGTTTGGTTTTCTAAGATGTGTCTGCATAGCAGCAGTGTATCTGTATTCATGCAAAATTTCAACATGAGACAGTAAAGCTGTTACAAAATGGGATTGAAAACAAAGAAGGCTTTTTCTCCATGACACCTTGAGATAGAAGATTACTAATGGATAAAAAAATCTCAGTTTTTATATGTTGAATGCAGCTTCACCAGTTTATCATATCTTGTCTTTAAGGTTCTTAAACAAGACGCAAAAACTGAACCAACTGGCCACAGATGAACTGCATTACATGGAAAATCCATTGAATGTATATCACCATATCTACAGAATGGTCGTCAGCTGGGGAGCAGTCATCAATACCGTTGAAAGAGAATTTTTCGATGAAGCTGCTATAGGTAACAGATGGGACAGAATTATTCTCTCTATTTTGTCCATAATTAGGTCTCTGTATTAAGCAATATAGCTCAGTCATGCTGTCATATTGGAAAACTTTATATTGTCCAGAGCACAAGATTCACTTTTATATTTATTTACATTCTTGGTGTATTTAACTTTGAAATCTTTGTTGGGTTGGAATTTA
This sequence comes from Hermodice carunculata, assembly GCA_964020975.1. Classification (NCBI taxonomy): domain Eukaryota; kingdom Metazoa; phylum Annelida; class Polychaeta; order Eunicida; family Amphinomidae; genus Hermodice; species Hermodice carunculata. Next base: position 17,402 of record CAXHWN010000573.1, read on the forward strand.
TGAATGTGGATAATGTTTTTCTGAACTATTTACCTGTATGTATCAATTTGATAAAACTACGTTACACTTAAAGTACGGTCACTTCTTTTTATTTGATATATATATATATATATATATATATATATATATATATATATATATATATATATATATATATATATATATATTACAGTTGCATTAGCATGCACAATATTTTCTCTACATATGTGTGCATTTGTATATATTATATACATGTATACATACACATGTAACTCAATAATTCATGACATGTCTTATTCATAATTTTACTACAAGGAACAAAATGAAGCACGCTCTGAACATAGTATTGTTTTAAATGAAGAAAAATCGTTAACAAGTATCATCAGTTAAATATGTTTGAAAATATATTGTTCAAAATAAAATAAATAATAGCTATCTGTTTTCAAACAACTTGACATTTCAAAACCATTAATGCGTGTTGTCTGAATATGAAGTAATACAATAAGACACAAATATGTGAGCATGCACTGGCTTCCTTAGCAAACTGGAAATTGTAGCTTTACTTTCATACATGTTAGTACTATGTACTCAGTCAATACTTTATGTATTGATTTTCATAGATGGATACATCTCCAATTGATATCCCACCTGGTCCTGTCTTGGCTGAGAACAAGTTGGACATAGGGTTTTATGAGTAGTTTTGGGCAGTACATTTGATCCATTTCAACTCATCAAAAGTCCAAAGAAAACAAACATTAGAGAATAAGCATCATAAGCCAAACACAAGCAAACACACCTAAACAAGCCCCCTCCCCGCAAAAAAGGGTAAAATAAACCCACCATCATCAAGGCAAAAGAAATCTCCTTAACGGGTGAAGCAATGTGTTTCCCAAACAAATGGCTTCATCTGCTGCTGGAATACAGAAAGGGAAATATCTGCTCAATCTTGGTTACATTAAAAGCAAAATAGCCACCATTATACAATATGGCACCATTTACCTCCACTAAGCTGCAACATTGCAACCTCCATATTTATTTGATTTTGACCTTAGGTTATAAATACTAAAACAGTTGACATTTGTAGCTTGACTGTACACCATATACACCATATACACCATATATCATTATAATGGAGATACGGGGTTTCATCGTGTTCCAGACTCATAAATATCACAAAAACGATGTATGCCCGCTTTCTACATTTTGCCATCACCTCAACTGACTGAAAATTCAGAAGAACCAAGAAGTAGCAGGCCTATCATGTCTCTTTTTGTCTTTGGCGTAAATGGAAAATTTTGGGTTTTAGGTGGTTAGGCATATATGTTTGGGAAAAACGTTTGCGTTGATGAAGAATATTTCAAAGGTTGAGACGACCAGTTTAAAACCACCAGTTGCCTTTCACAGGTGACTGCCTTTCTCAAGTAAGCAGTGATTTTTTCCTTCATATTGGTATTGGAAGATCGGAAGGTAAATGTTGATGTTTTTGGTAATTCTAGAATCTCTGCCTTTTGTTGTATTTAACTTTGCTCTCATTGTTGGGTTGAATTATGCCAATATTTTTTCTCAACTATATATACATCAAAAACAAACAGATAAAAGTTAAACAACCACTTCCTTGCT
>CAXHWN010000574.1:0-13798 GCA_964020975.1 Hermodice carunculata
TTTGAACCATTTTTCAGAGATGAACTAGGGGAACAGTGTACCCCTACCTTGAGATATGTGCTGCAGAATGGCAACACTACAATGTATGAGTTTCGCACAGGAATAAAGCCAGAGTCTGTCGAGGAACCCAAGCTGGATATTAGTCTTGAGGATGAGGACGAAAAACCTAGTGAGGATGTCGGCGATGGGGTATGTAAAAAAAAAATCAAGTTTTACTTTACAGTGACACCTGTTTTTAGAGACCACCCCGAGAGCCAAATAGTGGTCATATAAGGCAGGTGGTCTCTCAGTGGAGGTGCATTAACATGGGAGAGATAGCAAAAGGGACTTTGGAAATATGGTCTTAAAAGGCAAGTGGTCTTTCATTACAGTGGTCTCTCAAAACAGGTTTCACTGTAATACATTGTACATCTATTGAAAAACACAAAGGACGCATATTTTGTGTATGTAATGCCCAGAAAAAAAATATTAATCAGCTGAAAATCACAGCAGTTAGGATTGATGCTGTCCAAAATTATATCTGTGGATCCAATGGTTTTTCAATTGGATAGTTCAGATTTTCCATATTCAGTTGACATGCATATAGTACATGTATTTATGTATAGATCAGCTTTATTTAGTGAGGGTAACTTGGTTAGGAATTAACAAGTTAATTCCTAATCTTCCCCAAGATCCTCAATTACATCAGTATAATGCATTTATGGTTAATACAGAAACACAGTAGAACACAGGTACATGTACCTACAATCAAGCTATTTTATACTCTTGTGTTAATGACATGGTAAATACATAGAATGTTGTTACTTGTATGCTCATTTTTTGTTCATACAATACGGTGGTTGTTTATGTATCTTACTGTGAATCTATTAAATCAATATGATTTTCACTGTTCTTGCATTTGAAGGATATCATTGAAATGTGAGATTATGTTAGACTAAAACTGATTCAGAACTCGAGGTCTGGAATGATGTTTTAATATGTTTGATTTATAGATTCATGGCATTAGAAACACGAAGATGGTGAAAATAAAGCAAAAATTTTGTTTACTATTATAACGCTTATCTTTCTGTACAAGATTATGAAGGATACCCTGAGTGAAATATAAACACATAAAAATAATACTTCTCCATGCACATATCTTGGACACATACATGTACCTAGCAGAAAAATATCTGTTTGGTATTTCTTACTGTAAATTGCTTATGTTTTGGTGTAGGCAAACATTGTTTATTCAAAAGTCAACAATTTTGAGAGGTTCTATACTTGCAATTAAGAATGAAAAGAAAAAAAAAAAGGGGGGGGGGGGGGGAGAAAAACCCAACACACCCAAATTTGCCCCAGTAAACAGGTACCTCTGCATGCACTTGTACACAAAGTTTCCAACAGCTGAGAAGGAAATAAAACTCAAAACTCACAACTTACATAATTTTATAGTTTGTGTTTTCAATTTTTTGTTTCATTTCAATATAACCATTACAAAGGTGAAGATAACAAAAGAGACTTAAAGTAAAGAAAAAAAAAAAAACAAATAAAAAATCAAAAAAAGTTTTTTTTTTTTTACTTTGTTTGTAACTTATGCTGTACTAATACATGTACAGTTTAAAGTAGCCAAGTTTTAGTTGCCTGTGAGGTCGTCATGTACCAGTCCTATATACAACATGGAGAATAATTTGACTGTGTAAAAATCATGGCCTTCAGATGGAGTATTGGTTCTTTCGTAGGTGATTTTAAACATGAAAAATTGGGTCACTTTGTTCCAGCCAAATAAAAAAAATCTATTGATGCCATGGAGTGAGTTAAGTTCATCTGTGTATTTTTCAGATTGACTGGGGGGATCCAGGGGCTGGTGAAATAGACTTTGGTATAACTCTGGATCCTGGGGTAGAGGCAATTGACTTTGGAGATATAGTAAGTACATACACAATGTGAAACTGACAGTAAAATTAATTGACTATATTTAGTGTTAAAATGGAATTTCACAAGTTTTACTTGCATTATGGAAAATCTGGAGTATTGACAATACATATAACTTAACCTTAAAGTGCTGATTTAAGACTGAGTCAACAGCTTTCCTTGGGACATTTGCGTGCACTGTGTGCAAAGTATCCAGAGGAAAGCTGTTGACCAAAACTACTTTTTGCTTTAGACCAGGCTTGCTGGCATTTGAATAAAAGGTATCTTCATGAGGATATGAATCTTTTAACTATTATATGTTTAACGGTGGTGAGAAAACAACCATAGCTGTGATTAGCACTTTAAGGGTTAACATTTAAGGGTCAGTGCTCGGAGGCCTTTCTGGAAGACAGCATGGACAGAAATAAGAAATTGGCTACAAAATGGTGGCGAAGGGTGCCTTTTGGCAAGATGCCTTTTAAGTGATGAGAATCTTGGTATATGGCAATAAAATTGTGGAAACATCCGATGCAGCTTATTTCTTGTTAACAGAGTGTGGAAGAAGGAGAAGGGAACATAGACTGGGGTGATGGAGGGGCAACCCTGGACTTTGAGGTTGTGGACACATCTGAAATAACAGTAGAACCTGAGGACTCTGCCGTATCAGGTAAAACTGAATAACTGCATGAACACTGGAGACTGGTCATCATGTGTAATATATGGGTATAGGCTCCGAAACATGTTCTGAGTAGTTAGGCACTGAAGACCCTTCAATTTATTTGGGCTAATAAAGCCTATGTCAAAATTCTACAGAAGAATGTGCGCAGTATGGACAAAAGTACTTCCATATGTATATAGGATAGACAGTGACAGGTTTAATAGCTTATGGAGAGTAGAGAGTTCAGACTGCGGAATAGGGTAACGACTACTAGGAAGTGGTTCTGGACAAAAAGACACATTCAAATACAATAGCGTTCCAATTCTTTCCAAATGTTTGTAAAGAGAAACAGTGGTTTGTTTGTACCCAGTCATGTACATAGAAATTTAGAAAACTAAAAATTTAGAAAACTATGATATTGTCATACCAATAAGGGTTGTTTTTTGTTTTTGTTTTTGTTTTTTTTTGGTCACAGAAGGAATAGTTCGTGGAACAGATGCAATGACCATTTTAGACAACACAGAGACCAGAAATCTACTCATTGATGAACTGCTAGAGGTGAGTCGACATTTATATTTATGTATATCAAATATGCAGCATATTTTTATGTTGAGTTCTATTTTAGCAAAAGTGAACCTGAGCAGCAAAATTCAACAGAAAGACTTTGGAGGTACTTTAATTTGTGTTTTTTCAAAGATGTGTAAGGAGAACAAGACAAAGAACTGCTATTAAATGTTCCACAGGATGGCAAATGCACAAAATTTAATAAATGAAAAAACATGGAAAGACAAACTTTTAACCCTCTCTCTCTCTATATATATATATATTTATATATGGGTAGGTATGGTTACCAGAAACAAATATTTTTGGGTGGGCCTATGGTATGTCTACCAGAAAGCAGTTGTCTTAAAAGGTAACAAGTTGCTTGCAAACACAATGTTATTATTATCTTTTTTTTATGATTGTAGTAAAGCTGGCAAGAGACGGTGCCAGACCAATTCAAATGTTTTTCTTTCCTGTCTAGGGCATGTGACATACACTGATCATTTTACAGGAAAACCTGTCTCAAAAGGGCCAACCCTGGTGATCACCAAATTTGGGGTCTGTCAAAACAGGTGCTCTTTCATAGGAAATATTTATAACATGGAAAGTACCCAAAAAGTATGATCCCCTATAGGTGTTCTTTCATTGTGAGGTGGTCTCTCAAGGAAGTAGTCTTTCAAGACCTGCATCACTAAAATCATGAAAAAAAAGGACGTTCTAATCAGACTGTATAACTTGAGTTATTTTGACTTGTCCTAGGTTGAGGCCTTTCTTAGTCAGCGAATCCAGGAGATGAAAGGAGAATCTCATGTGCTGTCAGGCAGTCAGTTCCAGTCGGCGCCACAGGTGGCGCAGCAAGATCTGTTTAACGTAGAGGTCATGCTGGGCCATGTACAGAATGTCACAGGACAACTGACAACCAAGAAAATGCAGGACTTGTTCCTAATCAGGACTTCTCCAAGGTCAGAGAACCGAGTGGATCATTTGATTAGATATTTTTCCCTCCTTTCATATCCATGGTCAACAGGTTGTGTAAAAGTTGTTCATGGGTGGATAGGTGTGTGGGTTATTTGATGAATTAAAAAATAAAAGAGCAATTACTTTCTTCAAACATACAAGCACTGTCCTACCATAAGAATAATTAAAAAAAAAACAAAACTGAAAATTCATCACATTCATGGTTTGGGCATTCAGACATTTTGCTGATGTTTTTAATTTCACTTTTCTTAGATATAGTTCCTATTACCCTTATCTGGGGATGCTATGTCCTTGTGTTTTTAAATTCATGAATTTGTGAAATCAGTAAAATAAGAAAAAATATGAATGCAGCAAAATTTTGTTAATGTACAATATTATATGTAATGATCACAATAGATTTGATGAGCAGACTTGAATATTTACAAATATGCAGAGTTGCATGCAAAGGATATTTGAGATCCTTATGGAAGTATACATGTATATATGAAGTGTAAACATGTCCGTAAACTTATATCTCAGAATTGTCTCACAATACCATGACCGAGCATTTTTTGCTGGGTTTGTAGGTATGTAGAGCGAGTGGCAGAGTCACTGAAGTCAATCCTAGACTCTGCAGACAAGATGCTGGCACTGTCTCGCCTGATGGTAATTCGGAGGCAGGAGGCATTGGAGGAACAGGGAAGCACTGAGCCAACTCTGGCATTGATCAGAAAACGAACACAAGAGTTAAAGAAGCAGGTAAATCAACCATTTTTTTATTTACAATGATCATTTTAAAATACTAAGTGACGAGACTGAACATGTGTCTATGTTCCATGTGCCACATGACTACCAAATAACACTGCTGTTAAAAAAAAAAAAAAAAATCCAGGTTTAGGCAATCTGAAAGTGTGATCAGGGTGAGAAAATACCATCATGGGTGTACTTGTCGCAGGACAAGTGCTCCTATTTTTTACATGTGAATCTTCTGAATTTTAGCTTGTCCTGCATCAAATTTTACTTGTCCGAGGACACAGGAATTTTCTCCACCTGGAGATAAAAGTTTTCTATGAGCAGTAATTATGTACAGGTCTATATTTATTAATTAAGAAAATTAATGTTAATGTATAAAAGTCCACTCCATCAAGTTTGAAGGTTAATTGATTTACATATTGTCCCAGCCTTTTCTGACCTGAAAAAGGCAGGCACTGTTCAAGCGGGTCGTTGAGGTAGTACCAGGTTGTTGACGTCTCACAGCTCCCTGCAGTCCTCCTCTTTGACTGATTGAAGGCCCTTGGCAACCAAATAGATGTAATGGAAATATGTACAACACATGTTGGTATATATTCAAATGAATACATTTTAGTTGTGTATGAAATATAAGGCCATCAGATTCATATTACATTGTATGAGCACATTATTTTAATAAATACAATATACATTAACCTTTTCACCACTGCATTTTTACCCAGGTGACCTCTGACCACTAAACTGATTTGATACTACATTTTTGTATCTGAAAAATTCTTGTGGTATTTATTTCAACTTGTTACCACTGGCAATGTACATCATGGTTTTTATCTTAAAATCTCAGTTTCAAGGTCATTTTAAAGTCAAAGGTCATAACATTTGGCAGCTACATGTATCTTGGAATTAAAGATCTAAAACACACAAAGCAAGAGCTGTATCTGATGCTGCCATTTATTCCATCTAAAATTGATCCAGTAAAAATCTTATTATCATTCATATATATTTATAATAAATACAATGAATAAAGGTAATAAATATTATGTAAACATTGTTTTTCACTTGTGTTATATAAGACTTTATCCAAATATTGTCAGTTTATTCAGGGCAAGCTGCAGATTAAATACTCTTTTCTCTTATACAAACCAAGAGTATATATATCTATTTTTTTTTTTAAAACAAATTCATTTTAAATCTTATAAAAACTACTTATGGACATCAGGCACCTTTTGGTAAGGCCAGTTTCAGGGTCAGAAAGCGGAAGGTCATTTTAAAGGTCAGATGTCTCATAATTTGGCAGCCATCTTGGAATTCGACTGCAGTTGCGTCCCATTGCCTCTGAAAAATTCAACCACAGTCGCTTCCCGTGGTGAAACCCTTGCCATGTCTTCCTAAATATGGTGATGCATTTTGAATTTTAAAAACCTGTAGTGAGAGTTGAATCAGTTCCTGAGGAGTCCTGTTGGCGGTAAAATGCATCAAACTGAATCTCCTGAATATTTCTGAAAACCATACAATTTTAGCCGGTTTTTGAGCTGCCAGGCTGCCACTAGTCTAGTGTTTAAATAATGCATTGCACATCTAAATTTCATAAAGCACAGCATATGGAAGCAACCTTGTACCACTGTCTCAGCATGCATTACTTTTTTTATTTTCAGATTGAAGGAGAAATTTCAAAGAAGTACCAAAATAGGATAGTAAATATTATGGGAGAGATTAACACCATATGACACTATTGAACTAAAACCCAGGAATGTGGACAGTTGTGAATGATGATAATGTCTTAAATTCAGCTGCTTAGATGTATATAATACAGAGACACAGCCAGAATGCTAATGCAGCTGTTAAAATATGCTGTACAGCTTATTGTGAATTCAGATTCATGATAGAAATCAAGTGAACTGAATATGCTGCAGATATATTTTGAGGGTCTATAACATGGATCTAAAAACCCACCAGAGTCTATGCTACAATTATGTTAATGGAATCAATTTCTTGTTCTTTCTAGGTCTTTTGTTATGAACCCATGATGATAATTCTTAACCACTGCATACTGTTGATATCCTGAGTAGTGTATACAATTTTTTTTTCACCTTCCTCAAAATAAATGTACTTGTCATGAATTAAGCAGTTTTGAATATGATATCTTTGAGTGGAATTCTGACAAGAACTTTATATGAAATAGCCCTTTTAATTTCACTTTCTATTTTTAGGAAGGTACATTTCAGTTTTTAAATTTGGTCTGCACCTTACAGAGAAATAAATTATATATTTTGTCCATATGTTCCCTGCTGTTTGACAACGTTGTCTGTTCAGATCATATTTGAGTGAGTATAAACAATGTAATCCCTGAGCTTAGGGATTTTGATTGAGTAAAAAATTATCTAAGATTTTTATGAGTATTCAGCAATTAAACTTCAGTTGGTTATTTTAAAACCTTCAATTTACCAATTAAAAAGAAAAAAGCTAAAGGTTCTTTCCCACACAGTTGTAAACATAAGTATTCCTGCTGCAAAGCTTAATTTTAAAGTTTGGATATAGGCTTAGGTTAAGCTGAAAAAGTGCAAGCCTTTTAAACTGAAAGGCAAATTTGGGGGAAATTTTGATCAGCTTTGAAGGAAAATTATTTTTCTTTCCAAAATTTTCAATTGTAATTTGAAGAGCTATGAATGTTCTTTCTTTGCCAGGGTAAATTGTATTTTATCTTTAGTTTTGGAAAATGCCATTTTAAAAGTTTGTGCAAAATTTAAGGATTTTTCAATACATTTTATTGATGTTAATGGTGATAATGATTGTTTTTTGTTTTGTTCTTTTTTTAATTTATGATTAAAATCATACTTCATATTTTGTTTTGTTTTTTTAATGAAGGGAAAACAAGGACAGTGGCTTGATTATTTTCGGATAAACAGTTTGTGCAGAATGGAACACTTTTACATAAGCGTCAAGAGGTTAGACATTTACGTAAAAATGTCCCAAGCTGCACCAAGCTGTTTATGAAAAATCAATCAAACAGTTCACATGTTTGCTATGTTGATATACAAGGAAGTAGAAAATTAATGTGCAAGTACTCAGTTAAATGAAACAGAAACATTGTGTCACTGCCATGATAGTAAAGTGCCACATGGGAGAGTTTAGGGGTTATACTGGCTTGGTACTATTCGGGCATTTTAATGTAAGAATAGAGTTTAAGCCATCAGGAAATGACAGCCTTGATATTGGCGACTTGATACATCATGTTAATATAACCTGCTATATGTTGAAATTTAAGGCTGTGGTAACTCAAACTTCATGGGTGTTTGGCGATGTGATGGTTTTCTCAGAAGCATCGAATTTGTCACCAGGGGTCACTAGCTCCCAGTGTTGGGTGCTGCACAGCATTAACACCTTTTAAATCATTCTAAATGTATTGAAGCATGGATCCTAAAGGGTATTGAAAACTTTCTGTAGGCTGCTTATTCTACATAATATATTGGGTTGTGGATCGAAATAAACTCCCCTGCATGCAGTCTGATGTATTTTGTTTTCATTTTATGAACATATCACTCAGTGCACCATTTGTGCATGAGGACATAAACATGATATGAGCACAAAATGTTAGATGTTTTTCACAATGTGTCTGAAGGTTCTTTATGTTAGTAAGGGCTGAAAACACACAATAGAAAGTCTAGTTTTGTCATTAAGTCATTGATGAAAAAAAAAAGTCCCTTTCATTGCAGAAAATTGTCCTGTGAACTAGGCTACCAAACCAGGGTGCCAGAATGGAATAGACACATGAGACCTATGAACAGGGTCCCATGTCCTGGCTACAGTTGTTTGGTCATTTTGTTCATAGGACAATATTTTTGCATCGTGGTGTCATGTTTTCTGCTGTGTTAAGTTCATACCCTTGCCTGCTAAGACAGACTAAGTTATGCTATTGTTACTGTGTGGCTGCTCCACCCGACCCACACGGGACAATAGTCTTTTTAGGCAGGCAATTCACCCCCCCCCCCCCACAAAAAAAAATGAATAAACCACTTTCCATTTGTTTTTTGAACTGTATGGTTCTTAAGACAGATCTTATTATGTTGAAATTCAAGGTTGTGGTGCAAATTGTGCTTGAGTTACCATCAACACTATATGTTATGAAATTGATCTCTGACCTTGGACAGTAGATAAAAGGTCATATTCATTCAATTGACCAAACCATGTTAGAGGACATGCCTTTTTGAGAATTGATGTATGTAGGTGAACAAATGGATCAGCATGAATGGAACAAAGTTAATTGCTGTGTAATGTACAATTACTGAACAGGTAAATATTGGTCCCTTTCCATATCCTGTCCACCTGGATTCATATTTTACATGTTATAGCATGCACTTCGTAGGACGGAGCAGCAGCCAGCGGCACAGAGCGTGGCGGCAGATGGTAGCACACAGCGGCACAAGGGTCCCAGCCGCTGAGCTCCAAATGGGTCTATTGAATTTCAGCGTTCGAAAGCGCCAGTCAGCGGTATTACTGCTGGCTCACGTTCTGTGCCGCAATCCCATCCTTTCTGCAGCTGGCTATTGCACCCGACTGCCCAAACGCAGAATTTCCTGCTCAGAATTTTTACTAGTGCAGCAAATTTGAAGTTCTTGCCAAATGTATTTAATAAGTAAAAAATTTAAAATTATGGGCGGATGGACTATACAGTCCAAATGGATGGATGGGGCCACGAACGAAAAACCATAACTGATTCACAAATCAGTTGATGTTAAGGCAGCTTTTTTGGTTAATATTTTAACATGTTCAAGATGCGTGATTTTTTTTTTTTTTTTTTTTGTAAACTTGAAGTTCTCCCACTTCTCGTAATTTTAATTTTGATGAGTTCTGTATGAGCTCGTGGGGAACACATTTATCACATGCATAATAATTAATAATAGTTGGAATATCTGTTTAATTCTACTTCAGAGAAAACGAAACCTTAAAATTTTAAATGGTTCTTATTATATCACAACGTGTCTGCGTCAAAGAGTTGTTAAACATTTAAAATGTCATAGTTAAGGGACCACCTCTTTCCAAATTCTAGTGAAAGAATTACAATGGACACCTTTGGCAGTGGTGCTCAAATTTATCACTTGGCAAGATAGATAGATAGATAGATAGATAGATAGATAGATAGATAGATAGATAGATAGATAGATAGATAGATAGATAGATAGATAGATAAGACAAGAAGGTTGTGATAGTTATATGCTCAGCTGACTATGGATGTACAAACTGTAGTGGTCCTCTGACCTTCAGAATTAGGTCATGGTCACTTTTGTGAGACCGTCATCGTGTGCAAATTTTGCGGCTCAATAGTTTTCTTGTAACCACTCAAAACAATGGTACGGTTCGAAAGCATAAAATGTATTATCCAAAACACTCAATTCACTAAAATAATCGTGACCTTGGGAGCTGGGTTAGGGTCACCCATCTGCATCTAATTTGAGGTCCTATATGCAGCACCACCATCACAAGCAACATTGCAGTTGTATCAGAAATGATTGCCCTGATGTCAGCAGTGCAAGTACTTAAACAATAGTGTCCTGTGACTTTGATAATATATCAATGTCACCTTGTGCACTGTCAAGCTGGCCCTTTTGAAAAATCCTAAATGTTTGCAATATAGGTCTTCACTCACACAGTGCAGAAGTCTTTATTTTTAACTCAAAAGTGGCAGGATATATCATGAGCAGGATAAATGGCAATATGTCAAATTTGTTGTAAGAATGCTAGCAGATGCATGCGCCCATAGCGATCATTCGTTATTTGGAAAATTATTTAAAAATCAATGAATGACAGGAGCAACATTTAGTGAGGATGCTTTGTGGAGATCTAGTCAAGGTACATTCCCACCAAGGTTGAAGATGATCCGGCATTCTACTTAAAATAATGGGGGGAAAAATCATGAAAAATAAAGCAAAATCGCAGCACCACTTATTGAACAAATTATGGTCTGGATGTTTCCAGAAATGTGTAATTTCAAAACAATTAGCCAAGCGATTTCAGACAATTTTTAAAGATTTTGCACTAAAAAAAGCGTCACCACTTTAGCAAATTCGGCAAAGACCCAACCAAGGTAATACCAATATTGATGTGGATCTGGGTGACGGTTTTAAACAAAGGTGATAATGTGAATTACCATTACAATCCTCGTTGACTTACATAGTAAGCAATAGGAGTTAATGCATTAAGGGATAAGTACCAAATTGGAACATTGGCTAAAAATCAAGGATCCAGAGCAGCACCACCTAGTGAAGAGCTGTGTTTTCCCCTTCCCCAAGGTACATTCCACCACATTTCAACATTGCCCGACTGACAGTATTGGAGAAGCCGAAAACAGCAAAAGCACACACGTATTCATTAGGAGGAGATGAAACAACTGGCCAGAAAGGAAAGTTTCCGATAAAGCAATAATATTAAAATCAGAAGCAATATCGTTAGGTGTGCGCTGCATTGTATGTTCTGATAACTTACTAAATGTCTACATGACAATGTTTGCTGTCACAAAATCAATCAGCCAGGGATTAGCATTGACGTCCTCGGCTAAAATAATTAGACAAGGACAAACTATAAGCATATTCTTGTCAAATCGACAAAATTTGCAGAATAAGAGAGCAAATATGACCAGCACCTTGTTGCGCTATGCTTGACGGTGAAGACTACAAAAGGCATGCGCCGACCACAAGTAACATACAGGATGAAACATGAGGAGGCCAATGAAATTGGATGCCGGGAAAATATTGTAGGAGGCCTCGCAATCCTCGGAGGCTGCCCACAAATAGAGAAAAGTACGCTCTGTGAAACACCAATCTCCTTTAAATGTGGGAAACCGATACCTTTCAATTCTTCATGCACGTCTGAGAATGGACTGCATTCAGTTGAGCGGTAATCTAAATAAAATTGGTATAATCAAAGACTTCTACATGTTCTTGTGACAAGGAATTGAAAATGTCAGGCATTATTATTTTGTGCTTGTCCATTGTACATCATTCAGAGAAACCGTCTGCAGGCAGCTATTTCTACTTTTGTTCCGTTCGATATCCGCACTGTGCAAAATATGGATATAAGTAGAGCAAGTTAGGTGAATAATATCAAGATGTTCATGGCTGTGTAAGAATTTATCAAAAACGCCGGCGGATTTAATAATCCACTTAAAATATATAAACAAATTAAGAAATATAAATTTGCCTTGAACTCAGATTTCCCCGGTATGCGTCTTGTTTCGTCCTGTCTCGCGTTTATTGTCATGTTATCCCTGTATTGTCGCGTACCTGTGGAATTTGATGTTTTGTCGGTCCTGTCCCTTTCATTGCTCGAAAGATGTATTCATACAAGCTCCCATCCTGCATCGCAATTGCTTAATGAAATATGTTAAAATTGAAGATATTGGCGTAGTGGTTTCCGAGATTTTTTACGATTTGGCTGAAAAAAAAATCTAAATCCGAAAATAAATGGTGAATCACAATTTGATCAAACTTGATCGAGACCTTTCCAAAACGGCTCCAATGCAAGTTTGATGAAGATCCGCACAATGCTCCTGATAAGTTGAAAATATAAACTGTGGACGAATGACTGACGACAGGCCATTAGAAAGTCTCAGCTGACTGACCTGTCAGCAAAAAAAAAAAAAAAAAAGAAAAAAAAAAACCTACCGTGCAAAATTTTAGCTCCGCAAAAATAATTGGCTGTAGGCGTATATGCATCTTTTGCCAATCGTAGTCGATGAAAAACGGATATTACTTGTCCGCATGTCATTCTAACGTTGAATTTTAACGTGTATTGCGTACGCGTTTGTTGAAATTGTGAGGTATAGTATTTTTGCAAGATATAAATGTATTACCGGGGCGTATTTCATTTCTCGTAACATGGAAAATTAATGCTGGCCACAGACTTGATGTTTAGGTGTAAAGTATGCTATTTATTCCAATATTATGGTAGAATGTTTTTATACAAAATGTCAAAGAATTAAAGATAAATGACTAAGTGTCAAAGAATTAAGTAGCGTAGTCTTTTTAAAACTGGAATTGATTAATATATGTGTAAAATGGCACGCATGCAATTTTGTAAAATCGTGAATATTAAATCTGAAAATTAAAGTTTCAATTTACTGTAAACTTAGACATGAAAAATGAAATGCTGTCACCGTAACCCCAAGCAACATGTTTATCGAATGAAAACACATATAGCACTGTAACTTTTTGAAAAAAACTTATTTTATTTACAAGCAACATTTACACATAACAAGTTCAAACGGCACTGTGAAGATCAACCCCTTGTGTGGGTTTCAACCATTGAACAAACCTTGAAAATTGGTTTCCATGCGGCAAGGTTATACATGTACTGCACTGTAATCAATGTCCTTGATGTCCTTTAATATTTTATGTCCTTGGTGTGCTTACCTGTGCCTACTTATGGATGTTCATGACGTCCTTACTTGTGCCCACTTACGGACGCGTCGAAAGTCCTTACTGCTACTACCTACAACTATCCGTTCTTACTCTCTACTTAAAGATGTCCTTGACGTCCTTAGTTAAGCCTAATTATACAAAGTCCACGTTGTCCTTACCTGCGCCTGCGTAGATATATTCGCAATGTCCGCGTTGAGTTTATTTTATAGGTGTCCGTGACGTCTGCTCACTGACCTGCTAATCGAGCATTTTGTCGGACGTTCGTTATCAAATATACACATTCTAAAGATAAATTAATATTTGATGTAAACTGACAACCCCCGCCTGACGATACCTATTATTTCCTCGGCAAACCGATGGACTCCAATTTACAATTTAACATTACGTCTGCTTTTCCTTTTCTTTCTTTTTCCCCTGTTGCCAGGCTTCGGTTACATGTTTTAATTAAAACCACGTCAGGTTAATCTGCCCCCTAATTAACGTCCTCTACCGACACGCTCATGGCACTGTATAGCACCATAAGCCTAAGAGAATGGTCAGATGCGAAACTATATTCCAATAATCGTGCGAGTATGCAGAAACG
>CAXHWN010000575.1:0-24393 GCA_964020975.1 Hermodice carunculata
CCCCATGTGCATGCACATGTGCACTTGTAACTGTCTACAAATACAATATGATTCTGCCATTTATCAAGCTACAGACCAGAATAAACATCTTTACTTTTGTCCCCATGACCAGATATCATGAATATGAAAGCTATATGTATGTACATGCACTTGATTGTAACTGATATACAATACAAAATTGATATGCTATTTTACAATCTATTCATATCAGACCATAAGAAAATTAATTATCTGGTTCTCGGACATATTTTGGAAAAAAATAAAAGACGAAGGGTCCCCCTTTTTGTTTGGTTTGTTCACATTTTGAAAAATAAATGCTGAAAAATATAAACAAAATCGGAAAAGATCAACCTTTCCAAAAAAATAATGATGATAATTTTTTAAAACATTCATTCTGGCAAGAAAAAGAATCCATGAACGAGGGTTTTAAGTGATGAGACGGTGCCTGAGAACCAGAATTATTTCTTTTGCTGGACTTGTGTGTATATGTATGTATATATATATATATATATATATATATATATATATATATATATATATATATATATATATATATATATATATATATATATATATATATCCATAATTCATCTATTATTTATGAAAACAAAAACAAAAAAGGGACCCTTCGTCCTTAATTTTTTTTCCAAAATAAGTTTCAGAACCAAATAATTCATTTTTCATGGTCGATGACACAATCATACTGTGTTTGTAAACATTTACAAGTGCACAGGTGCATGGGCATGGGAACAAATTGAAAGATAGTTATTCTGATAATGAACACTTGATTAATAATAGTTTATGAATGTTCTCTCTCTCTCTCTCTCTCTCTCTCTCTCTCTCTCTCTCTCTCTCTATATATATATATATATATATATATATATATATATATAATATATATTTATACCCATACACAATGTGTGTGCATAATAGATTGCCCTATACTATGTGTGTGTGAGTGTATACATATTAACTTTTATTGTCACTCAACCTGGGCTAAATAGTGCATACATTTGGTTACTAAGTGAATATATATTTTTTCTTCGCTTACAACTGAAAGAAATAGATGCTTCCCGGACTTGAAAGACTTCAAAAATACCACCAAAGCCAGGACAAATCTATTTTCGTAATAATACAACGCGCTCAACTTGACTCTTCAGTAAAATACACGAATAAATTTAATGAAAAAATACATTTAGTGGTTTAACTCTGTATGGCCTTATATAGACCCTCACGCTGAGTTCTAGAAAAAAAATATATAGGAGAAATGGCCTAAGCCTGAATACAAACATTTGATTTGAGCAAGAAACAAGAGGGCTGTGTGAACAGCCCGTGCCTCAGCTGATCTTGACATTCATCACACTTGCAGCTCTATGATCTTGGGAAAGGATCAAGGGACACCATGTTCTGAGTAAGTCTGACCTTTACAGAAGAACACTTACATGTGCAACATCAAAGTGCAAGTAGTTCTCAAGTTATAATGAAGAGTAAAATTCATGTATGTTGCACTGTGACCCCACAAACAAGGTCAAGGTCATACATGTACTGTCTCAGCATGACCTTCATACAGAATAATTAACATGTGTAGCTAACTCAAAACAGATCTCAAGTTATCAAGTAAACAGTAAATTTCCTGTCAGTTGTCCTGTGAATTAGCATTAGAATGCCCATTGACTAACATAGTAATCAATAGGAAAGCTGCATCGAACGATAAGTACCCGAATTAAAAATCCTTAAAAATCAGGAATCCAAACCAGTGCCACCTACTTAACAACTGTTTGACCCTTCCACAACAAAATATCCATCACATTTCAGCTTAATCTGAGGGATCGTTCCGACAAGTGAAAAATAGCAAAACCATACAAAAAATTCCTAAAAAAATTGCAGCGCCACCTGGTGAACAAATTGGGAACTATGTGTCCCCGGGAGTGTCTATGTACGATATCAAAGCAATTGGGTAAGCAGTTTCGGAGAAGATTTTTTAAGATTTGTTCATAAAAAAAAAAAAAAAAAATTCATTAAAAATCCAAAAATCACTGGAGCATGAACATTTAAACAAAATTGGTAGAAACCCACTCAAGGTACATTGCCACCAAGTTTGAAGTTAATCTGGATGACGGTTTTGGAGAAGAAGTCAAAAATGTGAATTAGCATTAGAATGTCCATTGGCATCCATAGTAATCAATAGGAAAGCTGCATTGACCGACAAGTACCACAATTGAAAAAATCGTTAAAAATCAGGAATCCTCAGCATTCCCACATAGTGAACAACTTTGTTTGACCCTTCTACAAGGAACATATCCACCATGTTTCAGCTTAATCTGAGTGACGGTTCTGGAGAAGAAGTCGAAAATAGCTATAACACACAAAAATTCATAAAAAATTAGGAACAAATTGCAGCGCCACCTGGTGAACAAATTAAGAACTAAGAGTCCCTTGGGAGTGTTCCTGTGTGATATCAAAGCAATTGGGTGAGTGATTTCGGAGAAGAAGATTTTTTAAGATTTACCCAAAAAAAAACAAAAAAAATTCATTAAAAATCCAAAAATCACTGGACCGTGACCATTTGAACAAACTTGGTAGAGACCCACCCAAGGCACATTTCCACCAAGTTTGAAGTGAATCTGGCTGACGGTTTTTGAGAAGAAGTCGAAAATGTGAATTGTTGACGATGGACGGACGGACGGACGGACGACGGACGGACGACAGACGACGGACCTCAAAAAACCTCAGCTGACTGACAAGTCAGCTGAGGTAAAAACAAGCAGAAGGATGTTCGCGATGCTCCAAAGACAATTTCGAACTGTATGTTAAAACATGTGAGGGGTAAATTAAATAGAAACGTGGTGTTTGTCCTATCTGTATGCATGCCTACATACATTATCTTACATTCTTGGTTTACGGTGCTGCTGTTGAGGCAAAATTAATGCCTTTGCTGTGAGCCAATGACAGCTACACACAAGCTCCACGAAACATTGCGCCAATTAGGTCAGATTTCAGACCTCACATGTGCATGCTCGACGTGCTCAACATTTATGAACCAGGCGGTAGGTGTCTTTAATGTAATGCGATATCGTGGGATACAATTTAACTCTTTCCTCGTTAGAGTGGGCCTTTAATGGTCAGATATTTAATTACCATCGACATGTACACAGAAATATCAAAATAACTGGTCACCTGGTCAACCAGGGATATCATTCCGTATCCCTGGTCAACCAAATTTCAAAACGTTCAGAGAATATACAACAGGTGGCTTCACTGTCCCTCCACAAATTTTAGTTTTGGGATTTGGGAGGTCGAGGCACCAATATGTGCCGAAATTGCAATTTCGAATGTCCATACTTGTCACTGTAAAACAATCCGCGGAAAAAATTTGTAACACGCGAGAGTTTAGTCGCATCTGGTGCCAATTAATGTGGTGCAAACATTATGGGATTTGTCTAGGATTCAGTGAAGAAGTTGTTTCGCAGTTTTAATGCACACATCATGATCAAATTAGTGATGAAATTGGTTGTTTTATACAGCAATTTGAATCGAAGGTTAACGTATTAAAGCAAGTAATATTGATGAATCAATCCTTTTCACAAAGTGTGCACTGCAGACCAGGTGCTCAAAAACTTTTGGGCAGAACACATAAAACTTGTTCTTCGGCCCAACGCTTTGTGGTTTCATGATCCATAAGGTTGGCCTATCGGAAAGGGTCGATACAACCTGTAAATGTTAAAATAACGATAACTGTTTAAATGCAATGTTAAGTGTTAATTTAATAACTTCTTAATAGGTGGAGTCGGGGCTGGTGCTTTCATGTGTGAAATTGAAATCAACACTGTCTGTTATTGGCATGTGGCTACATATTGTGAAGTAATCTTCAACCCCTTCAGTTAGTGGGTATATTCTGGTAAGTCAAAGTAGACTTCTACACAGTGTAGCATCAGACTGGGTTTTCGATTTGCAGAATTGTCTTGAAATTCCAGCATGGCTGGCTATTAGGTCTCCTTCGACTTAGAGTTTCCCCGCCTCAGCAACTTGACCGTGGTGAAATGAGATGTCAGCCTCTCCAACTTTCCATGTGATTGGCCTATTATTTATTCAGCTCACCTGACAAGCTGGCCCTACTTGGTTGCTCTGCTACATAGTCTCTATGCAAGTTCGCCAAAGCAAGTACTCAAGAGCATACCGCTGTGCTAGTTTTATTCGGAAAAGTTATTCCTGTATTGCACAATCACGAGTCATTGTCACAAGGTACGCGCCTATGCCCAAACAGTAATGATATACCTCAAAGGCGCGCCGTTGCAATGGTTTCGTAAGGGGCTATGTGCACCAGCTATTGGCAAGTTGGACGTCCTCTGTAATTAACTTAACAACTATAATGGCTCAATGAGGCGTTCCATATGTAGCGTGGGCCGTTTGGTAGTAGGCCTACATTTTGTCATGTTCGACCGTACAGGCGGATAAAGGCCTATGCATTTTAAACGAGGAGTTAAAAAAATCTTTGTTTTTCGAAAGGTATAGCATTACTTTATTAGATCATCTCTACTATTTAATTACGAATATAAAAAGTTATTACTCATATGCGGGATGTAACTGTCATATCTGATGGCTATGCACGCAACAAATAAAGATGATTAAGCCAAAGGAGCCCGTAATATAGATCGTCAATGACGTCACGAGAGGAGAACCAATGTGAAAAACCAGCGAAGCGAGTCAGCGATATCGGATTTTCACGAGTGACAACGATTCGCATGATGGGCCATTTTATGATTAATTTCTTGCATTGTTTATTAAAGAAAAACTCTCGACTTTTTAATATTTATTCAATAAGTTGGATACAGTTTTAACGATATCGGATACGCCTCTAGTTTGAACAATCTCATGCGCTGCATGTGATCACCTTGGTGGAATTATCATGCACAATGCATTAAAAATGATGAATACAGACCGAAGCCCTGCCTAAACCCAGCGCCTTCAAGATATGCTGTTATAATCGCAAAGCGTCCCGTGCTGGGTCAAAAGAGTTATCACTACTTAGATGGTTGTATTAGGTCAAATTCCACAGGGGATTAAAAATGTTGGCCCCACATTCCACAGAGGATTATGACGTAATAAATAAGTTCTAGCCCCACAGGTGAGAGGCAAACACACACACACACACACAGACACACACCCAAAACGGGATAAAACTGCTGCGGTCAGAAGCAGGCGGTCCTAGGGAACAATGCTAGGGTAGCAAAAGTCTGACTGTACAGTGTTGGCAAAGAGATTACTTAAACATTGCTGAGTCGATCAACCAAACGTTTAGATCTAGCGGACCATAAAGAGTCTGAGGCCTCTCTGAAGTCCGTTCAAAACACCAAAGCCAAAGCAATAATCCAGGTCGACTCTTCACCTAGAGCAGTGGCTACCCTTGGTGAACTAGGATGGCTCCCCCTAAAACTGATTCTGGATCGCATAAGGATCAAGTACTTCCACCGAATGAAATTTGAGATGCCAGACACACAGCTATGTAAGCAAATTTTTGACACTCTTTTGCAAAGAAATGATAACAAACCTGCAAAGATTTGGCCATATGTTGACGAAATTAAGATGGTCTTTAGTAATGTAGCTATGGATCGTGCCCTGAAATCAAGGAATCCCGAATGGCTGAGGTGCTTTTTAAAATTATCGTTAGAAGCATATACATTTGACTTTTTCCCAGGAAATAGACGTGAAAAAGTCTTTAAGGTGTTATCAAATGTTTAAACGCTCTTCTTTCGATGAAAGTTTAGCCCGCACTGGGTGTCAGGGTGTAGGGGAAGATCTGGAAAGATGGGGTTTATCAGACGGAAGATGTCCTTTATGTAAAGATAGTAGAGAAGATTTAGCACATTTTCTATTTGTCTGCCCAGCACTAAATGATATCAGGTTAGAGGCACAGAGAAATTTGGAAATCAACTCACTGAATGAAAATTGTAAACAGGCGCGGCAGCGTTTTTCCGCCTCCTCGCTGAAAAATAAGTTATGTTGGTTCCTTGGCGAGCACGCATATGATCTTGGACAGGACATTGGTGAATTGTTTGACCAAACATGTAAAACATATTTGGTTGAGGCTTGGCATAACAGGAGACAGTCACTTAATGACTTCTCAGTATGACAGATTATATGATCGTTCTACATGTACTTCTTGTAAATAGACCTCCTGCAATGTATATACTGTATATAATTTTGTAGGGAAGTTTGGTAACGCCACAAAATAACACGTGAGGGTGCTCTCTTGACGACTTAAACTTACAGATGGAATCAAACCAGCAGAGCCGGGTACGTTGCGGTGTACTTGTTAGGTGTACTTGTTAGGTCTGCACGGCTCCCCCCCCCCCCATGTACAAACCCACTCCAGGAGTATGTAGTAGTGGTGAATTGAAAATTTTGTAACTGACTTGTACATTCATACTGTGGTAATACCTGACTTTTCTTAATAATGACACTGGAAGCTACATGTTCTCCATTGTATATGAAACATGTATAATGTACATGTCCTTACGCTTTCTAAGTTTTGTCCCAATGAGTTGTCTGCTCTAGTCTTGGTGTGGAGGTTATTACTTATAGATACTATACTTATTTTTACATACGAAGATTATTTGATAGATAATAAGGATGCCTGATTATTTGTATATATTCTGGACGCATCATAGAATTTTCCCGTTCCGCTGGTGCCCCCGCTGTAAAGGGGGAGTTTTCCTAATAAATCATCATCATCATCATCATCATCATCATCATCATCATCATCATCATCATCATCATCATCATCATCATCATCATCATCATCATCATCATCATCATCATCATCATCATCATCATCATCATCATTATTATGCTAGTTGTGACGTGATATATTGACAGAAGGGATTAAGGCTGCTGTCTTTCAGTTAACCCAATCCCGAATCCTGGAGGGTGGAGTGGTTTTCTAGCCTTAACTTGGTCCATTTTCATCCAATTTTGAACATGTTGGGCTTAAACTGTAGCTATTATAACCCTGCACAGTTTTGAAACTTACATGTGACCTCTAAAGGTCGAAGGTCAAGGTCATTTGGACCTTTGAAAGTTTCATCCAGTCATAACTTGGCTAATTTCCATTCAATTCTAATCATGTTGGACTCAACTTGTAGGTACTGCAACACTGCACATTTTCATAAGAACATGTAACCTCAAAAGGGCAAATGTCAAGGTCATTTAGCCCTTTGAAAGTTTCATCTTGCCATAACTTGGTCAACTTTCATCCGGTTTGGTTCATGTTGGGCTTAAATTGTGGGTATTGTAACACTGCAATTTACATGTGACCTGTAAAGGTCAAAGGTCTGGGTCATTTGGACTTATTAATTTGCATCCAGCCATAAGCTTAATCTTATGTGAAGTACGAAAGGATAAAATTTGTAGCATTTAATATTTACAACTTTTGAAGGTTCACAGACAGATTCGCTTTGAAGCAAATCTTCTTTCTTTTTTTCTTTTTTCTTTCTTTCTTTCTTTCTTTCTTTCTTTCTTTCTTTCTTTCTTTCTTTCTTTCTTTCTTTCTTTCTTTCTTTCTTTCTTTCTTTCTTTCTTTCTTTCTTTCTTTCTTTCTTTCTTTCTTTCTTTCTTTCTTTCTTTCTTTCTTTCTTTCTTTCTTTCTTTCTTTCTTTCTTTCTTTCTTTCTTTCTTTCTTTCTTTCTTTCATTCTTTCTTTCTTTCTTTCTTTCTTTCTTTCTCTCTCTCTCTCTCTCTCTCTCTCTCTCTCTCTATCTCTTTTCTTTACAGGCAAATTTGTCCGACATTTCATTTGACAAGTATTACATGTAGAAACTCCAAACTTGCCACAATTATATTTCTATAGATGAAGTCTAGCATTTTTATAATGAGATGTCATGCTTTTCAAATTTGTGCAAATGAGGGCTAATTCAAGTTTTAAATCTTCAATATCTGACATACTATAGTAGATGTGGTTACGATTGTATGGGAGCTCGATCAAAGCAAGGCAAAGGTCATCTCAATTGTCAAGGTCATGTCAAGGTCAAAGATCATGTCAAGGTCAAAGGTCAACTGTAGGGCAAAATGTTTTTAAGGTCAAGGTTCATTTAAGGTAGAGGTCATCTCAAGGCCGAAGGTCATTTTAAGGTCAAAGGCTACTTTCGATCGTGGCTTTCTTATAGCCATCACTTTTTCAATTTTTATCCAATTTTTATCATGTTGGGTTCAAATTGTAGCTATTGTAACAGTGCACATTAACTTCAAAAGGTCAAAGGTCAAGGTCCTTTGGCCCTTTGAAAGTTTCATCTTGCCATAGCTTGGTCAATTTTTATCCGATTTAGTTCATGCTGGGCTTAAATTGTGGGTATTGTAACACTATGCAATATACCTGTGATCTGTAGAAGTCAAAGGTCAAGGTCACTTGGTCTTGAAATTTGCATCCAGCCATAAGCTTAATGTAATGTGAAGTACCAAAGGATAAAAGTTGTAACATTTAATATTTACAACTTTTGAAGGCACACAGACAGATTTGCTTTGAAGCAAATCTTTTCTAGTTGTTTTTTTTTTTTTTACTTCTGAAGCTGCGAGGGGGAGTTACACTCACAAAGCAATAATTTTTCCTCATTACAACCCTAATCACCCACAAGTGACTGTGGATGGTAATCCCTACCAGAGAAGAGCACTGGTGGAACCAGATTATGCAAACAAGCTGTATGCATTGTTTTCTTCATTTTGTTTGCCGGAACAGGGAAGTGGAATACTAATGATGGAAGTGGCATTGGTCGAGATAATTATCCCAATGTCTACTGTCTTTATCTGTTCAACACTGATCCAGCCAAAGAGGTGCAATATGTTATGCCTATAAGTTAAAAAAAGGCAACACTAGACCTTTTAATCTATGTCATTTTTCCACACATCACTGAGGTAGACTGTACTCGTAATGTATACCTACAATTAATAATCACCAACTACGATCAGCATTGCTGAAACATTACGTGACGAGACGCTATTTTCACGCTGTTTGACCGTCAGACAGAGTGTCATATAAACTGAACCAAAATGCAAGTCTGTTGACTGTCAAGACAGACCCATATCACATGCCTGCCGACATTGGATAGTTATATTTGTCCCGAGGTATGAACCAGTGGAATTCTTTGATTCCTTTGGTCACATTTCAGCCTACTACAATGGAAACTTTGTTAATTTCCTGAGGCAAATGAAGGGAAGAGTCAAGATTAAGCAGAAGATATTGCAGACACGCAACAGTCTTATGTGTCGACCGTATTGTCTCGATTAGGCCATACACCGCTGGCAAGATATACCTGTAGGCATGCTCATCAGTCATTTTGGAAAAATAACAGGAGAAAAAAAAAGATGATTTTGTGTTCCATTAAAAAAAACTGCAGACTCTGGAGAAGAAAAAAGTTTTGAAACTGATATTTTTCACGTGTCTGCTTTTACTACCAACAAAAAGTGAATGAGTGTAGGTCTGTGCTGTTCTGTGTGGTGGTCTGTGCATGTCCTATTTTGTGCTGTTCTGAGTGCTGCTGTGGTGTTCTGTGCATGTGCTATTTTGTGCTGTTCTGAGTGCTGCTGTGCTGTTCTGTGTGGTGTTCTATGCATGTGTTTTTCTGTGCTGTTGTACTGCTCTGTGTGCTGTTGTATGTGCTCTTGTTTGTGATCACACAATTTTGACATACAGTATAGCTCACATATAAGCTCCCTTAAGACTGGCATTTTTAAAATGTGTGCTCGCATGCACGAAAAACCATGCTAGCACATGGGCGCATGCTGGTAGAGCCAGGCAAAAAAGTACAAACCAATGCCACTGGCATTTCACGGACAAAACGCATATAGCGAATGGCCAGGCGCATTGTGTTTATAGCTAAACGCACTATGCTCATCGCCAATTGCACCATGCACAGTGCGCACTTTGTGACCAACCACTAGCCAAACACATTATGCGTGTCACCAAAAGCATTGTGCCAATGGCGAATCGCCAGATGCTTCTGGCATATTTGGTTGTTGAGCATGAGCATTTGGCGATGCGATTTTTTCTCGTATCCGCTAGACTTTATGCCAGCCGTTTGAGCATGCTTAAAAATAATGCTAGCACGGGGAGGGTGTGTGTGTGAACCTATGTGAGGGCCATACTGTATAAAATATCTATAAGTAGAGCTAAATTCAATATACACACCAGTCAGGAAAGGGAAAAAAATAAGCATTGTCCCCTTTGTGGAAAATCACATTTGCTACATTTATATGCACATCTATGTTATACCCATGGTCTAAGAAAGACAAAAATGGTTGAAGCAAGCAGTACTCAGTTCAAGAGTGACACATTTATTTACCAAAGGAATCTACCGTCGCAATTTAAGTCTCATAGTGCCCAGGCTAAACGTGAAAAACGTCAAGAGATTACCAGCTATATGTCCTGTCGTTGTACAGGACCATTTCGATGAAAGCCAAGCTACAAAAGACAGAGAATAAGAACCGCACGAAGACTAAACCACCTCAAAACCTCAGTGTGCGTGACATTTCTGTGTAATTGAGGAAAATATATTGATGATAATTCGAAATGAGAACGGTGTTTGCTTGTTTATTGATAGTATTCCTAGAAGTTTTTCTAAAACAACACTAATGCACATACATGCAAGGAATTGAATGTAATGTACAAAATTGACCAAAGATTTGAAGTGTATGATAGGAGGAAGGACTATCTTAACTCATTCCACCCTAATGACGCTTTTTCCCGCTAATATCTAAATGCCGCCTGCCAATTGTATTTTACTAATTAAGGAATTATTTTTAAAAATTTTGGATGAAACTTGCACGAAAGATTATTCCAAATTATAAGCCCATGGTCAACAGCTTTCCTTGGCGCGCTCTGGGCCTATTGCGCCCAGAGTGCACCAACGAAAGCTGTTGACTCGGTCTTCTATCAGGGTGGAATGAGCTAATCCCGTCTGTCAATATATCACGCCACAACCAGCATGCTATGGTCCCTTCGATCTATATGTTTAGTTGATGGACTCAGTAGTGTTTAAGTAATGCTTTTTGTCAACACTGTCCAGCGAGACTTTTGCTATACTTGCTCTGTTCCCTAAGCCCACCTGATTTAGAAGGCTTCAGGTTTTTTTTGTTTTTTGTTTTTTTGTTTT
This sequence comes from Hermodice carunculata, assembly GCA_964020975.1. Classification (NCBI taxonomy): domain Eukaryota; kingdom Metazoa; phylum Annelida; class Polychaeta; order Eunicida; family Amphinomidae; genus Hermodice; species Hermodice carunculata. The sequence goes on from CAXHWN010000575.1 coordinate 11,142, forward strand.
TTTTTGTTTTTTGTTTTTTGGGGGGTTACTTTTTTGTTTGTTTGCTTGTTTTTTTTTGTTTAATTTTTTTTTTTGAATTTATCATTGGCCTGTGAAGCTTAATTTTTATTACGTCATAATCCTCTGTGGAATGTGGGGCTTAACTTTTTTAATCCTTTGTGGAATGTCGGGCTATAATTTTGATCCCCTTTGGAATTTAACCATATACAACCATTTAAGTTGCGTGATCAGTGATGATACTATCTGGGCACTTTTCTGCTTGTTTCCTGGGACAAACTGGTGCCGTGACAAGCCCAGCCCATCTGAACTTTTTCAAGGCAAAACCCCATCATTTCATAAGAACTTTCTTACGTATACTTCATCAAGGATGCATCAAAATACACAACATTTGATCACTATCTGAAAAATATCCATGGCGGCATAAAAATACTATCATTATTGTAGGACACCCAATTAGCATATCGCAGTTCTTCCTTTGAGCCCGGACATAAAAATAATGTGCAATCAGCATATGATGCATGGAAGTCGATGAACCGGCTCGAATGCCAGATATTTCGTTTTCCCCAGAATTCATTTTTATGTCTGGGGGATCCAACCCAGAAATATAGTTTTTCCTCGGATTCTTTATTTCTTTCTTCCTTTCCCTAGCACCCAATTAGAACGGACTTTTTCTCGGACAATATTATTCTGAAAACCACCAAACTTGCCATGGTGACTGACCTACCAATAAAATTGTTCATATCGTTTGGAATAGTCAGGGTGTTCCAAATTATGCAAATTATGGGTCATTAAAATTGTAAAAGCTCAATATCTTCCAAACTTTTGCAGATAGACACAAAATTTCAACGGGCATGTGCTATTTTGTGACACCTGCCAATATATTGGACAGTAAATGAAAGTTGTAGAATTTTAAACTAAGTTAATTGGAGACATTGGAAAAACTTCAAAAAATAGAATATCTCCAAAACTATAATAGATAGGGGTGGCATTCCAACTTCTCTTTCTAAGTTTACGGCAAAGCCGCACCTAATGAACAAAGAACCAAAGTTATGGGATTTTAATTTATATCAATTAGAGGCAAATATCACAACTGAATATCTCCAAAACCATTATTATAGATAGGGGTGCCTTTCAAATTTCCATGTTTTAGTTTCTGGTAAGGCCGTAGCTAATGAACCATGAACCAAAGTTGTAGGATTTTAATTTGTGTAAATTATAGGCATTGAAAAAAAATGTCATAGCTAAATATCTTTAAAACTGTCATAGATAGAGGTGCCATTTCAACTTCAATTTGCGGATCTGTGGCAAAGGCGCATCCAATGAACCACTAATGCTGTAGGATGTAAATTTATGAAAATTGGGTGAATATGCAAAATTTAAGTCTTGAATTGTATTTGTGTCTTTTTGCCCAGAACAACTTCCTAGTAGTCAATACCCTATTCCGCAGTCCGAACTCTTTGCTCTCCATAAGCTAACCTGTCCCTGTCTAACCTATACACAAATGGAATACTATTGTCCATATTGCTCACGTTCCTCTGTAAAATTTTGACATAGGCTGTATCAGCCCAAATAAATTAAAGAGTCTTCCGCGGGTAACTACTCAACATGTTTCGGAGCCTTTTACCCGTACGTGTCTCTCTGAGTGGCGGCTCCTTGTCTAAGCTAAATATTCAGCAAAGACAACCCACAAAATAGAAAATAAATATGAATAGCTTCAAACTATTATAGAGAGAAGTGTCATTCAAACTTCAATTTATGAGTGTGTGACATAGCCACATCCAATGAGCCATGAACCAAAGTTTTTTCATTTTGAAAAAAAGTATGCAAATTAGTTGAATATGCAAAATTTAAATCTTTAATAGCTTCACAATGATACGAAATAGAGGTGTCATACAACTTCAATTTGTAGTTTTGTGACATACGTGTTTCCAATAAACCAAAATTTGTTAAATTGAAATTTATGCAAATCAGGTGAATACACAAAATTAAATCTTAAACAGCTACAAAATTATTATACATCAAGGTGTCATTCAAACTTCAGTTTGAGGCTTGTGACATAGCTACATGTAGTGACCTATATTGGCATTTATATTGCATGAACATAGGTTTTTATACACCCTATAGGTCCTGAAAGTTATGTTGGGCTAACTTGAAAAAATTTGTGGACGGTATTGAGGTCGCAAGATTTTCACATTTTGACCTGCATATTACATACCATTGGTGGCGCCACCAACATTAATATCGACAATGCATTTTATACGTTTTATAACACCTTAATGTTATATGGGCCTATCTCAAAAATTGTGGGATACCAAGCATTCACAACATGACCCCTATATTCAAACTGACCAATTGACCTTGACCCTCAACCCGTATTAAAAAAATGTTATGTTGAAAATATGCGTCCTACATCCAGCTTTCCATATAGAGTCTGTTTGCTCAAATCAGGTAATAACTTTTCAAGTTGTTGACAAAGAGCAATTATTATCTGGAGGCTCAATTCTCTTTGGAGTTGATGTCCAAACTACATCCTGCCATTACAAAATCACCTTTTCAAATTTACAGGCATGGTAACCTCACAAAATAGGTGATGATCACTGATATTACATAACATTCTATCTTTGACCATGCTCTATATATCCTATTACTTTGGCAAGTCTAATCTGATTACATTTCAAGATATGGAATTTTATATCTCAAAATGGCGCCATTAATCTCATCAGTAACTTCGACTTTGACCTCCCCCACAATCCAATCAAATTTCGTGAAGATCCGCCAAAATTTAAAGATCCTAGGGTGGTTATAATATTTTCACATTTTGACCCCTATATTACATAATATTCTAGGTGGCACTACCAATATCGTGTGACAAGTAGCTGTTTCCTATTCGCCAAGATGGCATATTCGGACAACCACTGAAAAATGCAGAACTACGAAAGGATATCAGTGACAGGGTCCCAAAAAGTGTTAAAGCAAATAACAGGCAAAAGTCACATTAACTGGATCATTCAGTGAAACTCTGGGCGGGAAATAAAGGGCCATCGTATTGCTCCCATAAATCCAAATATAACAAAAATTGGTTTTATAAATATGAATTATTGGTTGTCATGTTTTATTCATTGACAATAAGTTTGCAGACAAAAGGGTTATCCGTATGCTCTGGGCACACTGACGCAAGTTATGAGCTGATTTCAGCACAACCTACGTCAAAAGTAAAAACCTAAGCTGATTTGTTTAAGAAAGAAAACGAAACTTTTTATAACTTCGAGGTGCTGAATGACAGAACCACTCAACTAACGAAGGTAGGTATTGGAATACATAAAAAACGAGCTGGTACTATTTTCCACCATAAAACTTTTGATACTTAGAGACCACAAATGAGATTTGTTGAGTACAATTGAGCACATTTGAAGCCTGTTGAGAGCTATTGAGAACTTATATACCGAGATTTGTTGAAAACTGCTGAGTACTATTGAGAGTTGTTGTGAAACAATTACCACCATTGTATCAGGCTATATATATGTTGAGCACTGTTGTATCAGGCTATATATTCTAGCATCACATATATTGAGCACTGTTATTTCAGGATACTGAGAGTTGTTGTATCAGGCTATATATATTTTTAGCATGACAATGACAAGATACTGGCAGTTATTAGACCAGGAGCCCAGACCATTTATTCATGCGAAAGATGGCAAAATGTTTGACATCATTAACATGTCGTTTGACACTCAAATATTAAATATTGTAATTGCTGCCGGGGTGCAGTTGGGGCTATAACCCTTAAATGCCACATACTATGGGGGTTATTAATGGTATTTATTTATGTAAACACCGGCAAGGCTAGAAATAGTCTCAAATCAACTATAGGGTTCCCCGGACCATAAATGAACAACGGCAGTAATTTTGCATGGGGCATTGACCCCGGCAGCAAAGCTGCACCCCCGGGCAGATAGACATTTATTCATGCGAATAGTGGCAAGACTGGAAATGGTCTCAAATTGTCCTCACAGGTCCTCTGAGCAACAAATGCATAATGACAGCAATTTCATGTGGGGCTCTGCCCCGGACAGCAACCCTCCCCCACCCCGGAGTTGAAAATGGCATTTATTCATGTGAAGAACAGCAAGGGCCAAAATGGTCTCAAATTGTTCCCAAATGTTCCCTGAACACCAAACACATGAAGACAGCAATTCTATTTGGGGTTTTACCCCAGACAGCAACACCCCTTAACACACACACACACACACACACACACACACACACACACACACACACACACATATATATATATTATGAGGGATGCTGGATCTATATATGTATTTCCCATTGAATTACATTATTCATATTTATACAATGAACATTGTTTTAACTTTCTTCTCTTTCAGCAAATATCGATTGTTACCCTGGTATTGATGCAAAAATTTCTTATTTATACAAGTCTTAGAGTTTTAAGTTACATGTAGCTTTGATCGAGTATGGATGGTGATGACAGTAAAGAACATAATAGGTCCACTAGCCCACATATTCTGCAGTACATGCCCTCTGCTGAAACCCCAGGGACCTTTAAACTTGTTTCGTAAAGATATGTTAGTTATTTCAGTTGTAACAGGGTTCTTCTAGTAGACTTAATTGGACTTATATTCTACTCTATGCCATACCAAATGTCTGATACCCAAAGGAGATCTTTTTGTCATGGTAAGTACTTTCTTTATTTTACCTGTGTGTTTGTTTTTATTTAGCCTAAGTTTTAAGTATAACACACCGAAATATTAAGACACATAGTTTACCTACATCTCAGAACACAACTATCATATATGCCCTGTTTCATATGCATGTGGCAATCAAAGAAAATGCATGGATCAAAATATGAGCCTGTTTTATTTTGGAGTATTGAGGGTGACCCAATGGTCCAAAATACTTGGCCAGTTCAATCCTGTGAGTGTATCTGTGTGCAATAAAATGATAAACAATCCTCAATAGATGTAGTTTTTCATGATCAGAGCTAAAATATGGTTATAGATGGCTATAGGCATATGGCTGGCCTAATGTAGTGGTTTTAATAGGTATCTGATATCAGTGCTACGGACATTAAAGTAGCATTTAATTCCCTTTTTTCCTACCAAATCTGAAATGCAGGCAAATATGTAAAACATACATAGACATGCAAACACACACACACACACACACACACACACACACACATGTATATACATATATATACATACATACATACTTACATACACACATACATACATACATACATACATAAATACATACATATGTACATACATACTATATGTATATATGTGTGTGTGTGTGTGTGTGTGTGTGTGTGTGCGTGCCCTACATGTATATGCTTCTTTGAGATCATTTGGTAATTGGTTTCACACCATTCACTGCTGAAAAGTCTATTGTGTAAGTAATATATACACTTTGTGAAAATACTTCAAGCTTCACAAATCCTTACAATATATGAAGCCCAGTGATGTGTGAATTTCGAGCCAATAGAATTGCTAGTTGTAATTTAGAATCCTCTGCATCTCAGAACGACTTAATGTCACAGTTATGGAGTCTTTGTATTGCAAGAGGGCAAATGAAAAAAGTGAATAATTTTCAATTCACCTACTTCTAATTGTAAATCCCTTCATTCAAGTTATATAAGTTTGTATTGTTTTTATTGTTAAAAGAATGACACTATGTGATTACCTTTAATCAATAACCCAGTGTTTGATGGTCAGTGCATCTGTTCTGCTACTTAATCTTACTGTCTGTTGCTGTGACTACAATTCTAAAAATGCCGATATATTGCCATTTTCATGTTACAACAGGTGCTATGATAAAGATATGAAAGCATTGTAAGCCAACAAGCACTCAAATGTTTATCTTACTGATATTTCCTTGAACTTGTTAGTCCTATTATGATGTGCGATGTGTTCTGTAAGTTTTGACTTATTCACTCGATAATAATATGCAATGTTAGTGTACTGTAACTCAAAGTTGTTGAAGCAGAATTTTAGTGGCTATCAAAGTGTTGCAATATCCTGGTATACATCCAAACATCATTTACTTATTTGTGCTTTGGGCATAAATATATAGGTTTTTTACTTGATAGATGTTAGCAAAGCTTCTGTCCATTGCAAAGAAGCAATCTTCATATGATTCTTTTATAATCAAAGTTATAATTGCTGGTACTTACATGGACGTACCTTTGGACACTAAATAGTGCTTTGTGTATCGTGTTAATATCAGTATAAAACATAAAAGTAGTTTCAATCATGAATATGCGGGTATTTAACACTTATCCTGATAGCTTCCTAATATGTAAGTCCATAACTTGCTTACTTCAAACAATAAATGTAGGCCTATATATCACAGGATAGAATAGAAATACTTAGGTGCATTATCACCAAGTATGTGGGCATGTATAAGGTACATGTATTATAAATTATTTGGATGTAACATGTTTAGTTATACGTATAATATTGAGTACAATTTTGAACTGTACCTTTGTAATCAATTTTTAAGTCACCCTAAATACAAAGGGAAACATGATTTTTTTTTCCTACAAAATATTTTTTGATCACGGCTGGGAAAAACCACAAACATATAATTAGCTGTTTAAGTTGCCAAAAGATTTGTAGTTGCAGTGGCTACATGTGCTTAATTTACAGCAATTGTAGCAATCTAGTCAAATATTATACTCATCCATGTCCACTATGTCGCAGAAGTGTAGAGGTGCTCATGTTGGTTACAATTGCTGGTGCATATAATTTGACAATACACTGATGCCTACATGTGTATGCTCTGTAAACAGAAACTTCAGTATTAAGTCGGCAAAGACATCTGAGAATGACCGCTATTTAGTAGTATATTTTCATAATCTACCACAGACATGTTCTTTGGTGTTCTTCAACTGAATTGTATTTTCAAGATGACACATACGTGTAGTGTACAAGTTTAAAAGTACACGATAGATATATTTAAACAACATGATTAAAGTAATTTACACGCTGGACTTTTATCTTGCATTTTCTCAAAGATCAAACTTGACATTATTCTCACCATAACTTGCTGTCATTGTCTATTTAGCGTACAAAGAACTCCTGGAGACCATGATTAACTTTTCTGCTTTTCACTTGAGTAAATATTACCTTTGCTTGGGGTGAGCAGGGTTACTGTCAGCATAGGGTCCCTCCAAAAATCGCTGCTGCTGTGTATTTAGTATACGGGGGACTACTGGGAAAACTTTGGAACCATTTTCAGCCTTGTCACTTTTCAAATAAATAAATATCACTTCTCTTCCGGGGTGGGGGTGGTTGCTGTGAGGGGTAGAGCCCCTACCAAAATTGCTGTTGCTGCACATTTAGTGTACAGGGGACTACTAGCAACATTTTTAGCCCATTTGCAGCCTTGCCACTTTCCACATGAATAAATGTCAGTTTTCCCTACGGGTGTGGGGAGTTGCTGTTAGGGGTAGGGCCCCTCCCAAAATTGCTGTTGCTGCATATTTAGTGTACATGGGACTACTGCAGACATTTTGAAACCATTTGCAGCCTTGCCACCTTTCGCATGAATAAATACCCCCTTTTTCTGGGGGTGGGGGATGGTTGCTGTCAGGGGTAGGGCCCCTCCCAAAATTGCTGTTGCTGCATATTTACTGTACAGGGGACTACTGGGGGCATTTTAGACCATTTTCAACCTTGCCGCTTGTCACATGAATAAATGTCATTTCAGCCCGGGGGGTGGGGCTTGCTGTCGGAGGCAAAGCCCCACCCAAAATTGTTGTCGTTTTCCATTTATTAGTCAGGAGGCTTCTCTGGTCAATTTTAAATATTTTCAGCCTTGCAAGTGTTCGCATGAATAAATGTCATTTTACACCCCCTGCTATGGGGTATTTAAGGGTTAACGCCCCAGATGCTCCCAGGCAACAATGCAGAAATTAAATGTCTGGGGGGTCAATCCTCATATTTATGATGTTGAAGTTTTAATCCTCTCTTGCATGAATAAATGGTCTGGGCTCCCACTCTATATTGTGGCCGGTGAGATTGGAAAACGTTGCACACTATGTACCAGTGCAATTAGCTAAAAATAAAGTGGAAAAAATACAAGGTCGGTTTAGTCATCACTTCTGGGTATAAACCCAGACACACTGTTTTTTATAAACTTCTTTTGTTTCTTCTTTCCACCATATAATTTATCCATAGCATTTCTCAGACACCGTGCAAGCTACAATGCTTAAACTTGGCATGGCAACAGAGCTGAAGGGAATCGGCACACTTATTTGGAATAATCCACATGTTTAAAATTATGCAAATCAGGGCTTTTCTGAACTTTAAAAGCTTGCTATCTTCCAAACTATTGCAGATAGATACAAAATTTTAATGGGTACATATAGGTTTGTGACACCTGCTAATTTAATGGACAGTGAATGAAACTTGTAGAATTTCCAATTTTGCTAATCAGGGGCATTGAAAACTTTAAAAGTTGAATATCTCCAAAATTGTTATAGATAGAGATGCCATTCCAACTTCAGTTTATTGGTTTGTGGCAAAGTTGCATCCAACGAACCATGAACCCAAGTTTTTTTTAATTTTTATTTATGAAAATTAGGTGACTATCCAAAATTTAAATCTTTGAATTGCTTCAAAATTATAATAGATAGAGGTGCCATTCTAACTTTAATTTTTGGATTTGTGACAAAGCTCCATCTGAACCATGATCCAAAATTGTACATTTTTGATTTATGCAAATAAGATGAAAACAACAAATTTAGATCTTGAACTAGAAAAGAAGATTTGCTTCAAAGCAAATCTGTCTGTGTGCCTTCAAAAGTTGTTAATATTAAATGGTTCAAGTTTTATCCTTTGGTACTTCACATCTCATCACATTAAGCTTATGACTAGATGAAACTTTCAAAGGTCCAAATGACCTTGACCTTTGACCATAAGAGGTCACAAGTAAGTTTCAAAAATGTGCAGTGTAGTTGAACTGCTACACTTTGCCGTTGTTCAACATAATCTAAGTTTTGTTGTATTTGTGTCTTTTTGTCCAAAGCCACTTCCTAGTAGTCATTACCCTATTCCGCAGTCCGAACTCTTTACTCTCCATAAGCTAACCTGTACCTGTCTAACTTATATACATAGAAGTTCTATTGTCCATATTGCACACGTTCCTCTGTAAAATTTTGACATAGGCTGTATTAGCCCGGCTGCTATAATTAGTGGTGTATGTAAACAGGTCTGCATGGGTGCTGCTGTGGACATTAACATGGGTTTTATTTTCACCTTTGTAGCGTCAAATAATTGGAATTTTTACAAAATAATCCTGCTTAAGGGACACCGTTTTACTGTGGAGCTGGCCCTGCTATGTGTCTGCCACCCCACCAAACACACATGACCAGTGACAGTGAATAATTGGTACCAAATGGCCAGCTTATTCCAAAGTCCTGGCAAGTGTAACCACATCAAATAAACCCTACCCTTTCCTTCTTAAGTTTATGTATATTTCATTACCTCAATAAATTTCACTCATAATCTAGAGCCTTTATCAACATCGTAAGACCTGTGGGACTTTTTTACAAGGGTGTCACATCTCAATTAAACTGCAAACAAGCCATAATCCTGGTATATATTTTTGATGTGCGTCAACTCTGAAAATGTGGCATCCCTTGACTTATTCAGGACAGAAATCTTCATTTACTGTCAGTAAAATTTGTATCAAAGGGATATACTGGTTATTCTTTTCTTTTAGATGAGAGGGTTCTGATTTGAAATTTCTGACAATCATAATAGAATATAATATCTGCTCATGATTTGTGAGATTCTGACCTTTTTTTATTTGTTTCACACATTGTATTAGCAACGCAAATTTGAAAGAATTAGCAAAGAGCATATCCTTTGGGTTCATCACTGAATGAGTTAATTTTGTCATATAAACATTGGCTGCATTCACTGAATAGCTATGTCTGTTTGGTAATTTAATTATAACTTAATGTTCTCTTTCTGGACACAAGTCAGTTCAGTGGGTCTTAAAGAATACATTTTGGGCTACTTTATTTATATACAATGACACAGTCCAGGAAATGCTCTTTCTTTCTTTCTTTCTTTCTTTCTTTCTTTCTTTCTTTCTTTCTTTCTTTCTTTCTTTCTTTCTTTTCTTTCTTTCTTTCTTTCTTTCTTTCTTTCTTTCTTTCTTTCTTTCTTTCTTTCTTTCTTTCTTTCTTTCTTTCTTTCTTTCTTTCTTTCTTTCTTTCTTTCTTTCTTTCTTTCTTTCTTTCTTTCTTTCTTTCTTTCTTTCTTTCTTTCTTCCTTCTTTCCTTCTTTCCTTCCTTCCTTCCTTCCTTCCTTCCTTCCTTCCTTCCTTCCTTCCTTCCTTCCTTCCTTCCTTCCTTCCTTCCTTCCTTCCTTCCTTCCTTCCTTCCTTCCTTCCTTCTTTCTTTCTTTCTTTCTTTCTCTCTCTCTCTCTCTTTGTCTCTCTCTCTCTCTCTCTCTCTCTTTGTCTGTCTCTCTCTCTCTCTCTCTCTCTCTCTCTCTCTCTCTCTCTCTCTCTCTCTCTCTCTTTCTTTCTTTCTTTCTTTAACAGCAAATTTGTTCGCCCTTTTTCTCGGAGAAAATTATAGATTGAAAACTCCAAACTTGGCACAATTATATTTCTAGAGATGAAGACTTGTTTAGAGGTCATGCTTTTCAAAATTATGCAAATGAGGGCTAGTTGAAATTTTACATCTTCAATATCTAATACTCTAGTAGATGTGGTTCCAAGTGTATGGAGTTCGATCACACCAAGGCAAAGGTCATCTCAAATGTGAAGGTCAATGGGAGATCAATGGTAATGTCAAGGTCAAAGGTTATTTCAAGGTCAACGGCCACTTTCGATGGTGGCTGTCTTCTAGCCATAACTTGGTCAATTTTTATCCAATGTTGATCATGTTGGGCTCAAATTGTAGCTATTCTAGCACTGCACAGTTTTGAAACATACGTGTGACCCCTAAAGGTCAAAGGTCAACGCCATTGGGACCTTAGAAAGTTTCATCCAGCCACAACTTGGCCAATTTCTATCCATTTCTAATCATGGACTCAAAATGTTTGCATTGCAACACTGCACATGTTTGAAAGAACATGTAACCTCTAAAGGGCAAAGGTCATTTAGCCCTTTGAAAGTTTCATCTGGACATAACTTGGTCAATTTTTATCTGATTTGGCAAGATGAAACTTTCAAAGGGCCAGATGACCTTGACCATTGCCCTTTAAAGGTGACAGGTTCTTAGAAAAATGTGTAATGTTGCAATGCCTACAATTTGAGTCTAACATCATAAGAATTTGATGGAAATTGAATAAATTATGGCTCGATGAAAATTTCAAAGGTCCAAATGACCTTGATCTTTGGCCTTTAGAGGTCACCTGTAAATTACAAAAATGTGCAGTGTTAAAATAGCTTTGATTTGAGTTCAACATGATCAGAATTGGAAAAAAATTGAGTTATGGTTAGATGAAAATTTCAAAGGTCCAAATGACTTATATCTTTGACCTTTAGAGGTCACACGTACATTACAATAGTATGCAGTGTTATAATTGCTACATTGTGAGCCCAACAGGATCAAAATTGGATAAAAAATGGCCGCGTAATGGCTACATGAATTTTTCAAAGGTCAAAATAACTTATATCTTTAACCTTTGAAGGTCACATGTAAATAACAAAAATGTGCAGTGCTACCATAGCTCCAATTAGTGCCCAACAGGATCAAAATTAGATAAAAATGTATAAATTTATGGCTAAATGAAAATTTCAAAGGTCCAAATGACCTTGACCTTTGGCCTTTAGAGGTCACCTCTAAATTACAAAAATGTGCAGTGTTAAAATAGCTTTGATTTGAGTTCAACATGATAAGAATTGGTAAAAAATTGACTGAGTTATGGTTAGATGAAAATTTCAAAGGTCCAAATGACCTTGACCTTTGACTTTTAGAGGTTACAGGTTCTTATAAAATGTGTAATGTTGCAATGCCTACAATTTGAGTCTTACATGATCAGAATTTGATGGAAATTGATTAAGTTATGGCTAGATGAAAATTTCAAAGGTCCAAATGACCTTGACATTTGGCCTTTAGAGGTCACCTGTAAATTACAAAAATGTACAGTGTTAAAATAGCTTTGATTTGAGTTCAACATGATCAGAATTGGATAAAAATTGACAGAGTTATGGTTAGATAAAAATTTCAAAGGTCCAAATGGCCTATATCTTTGACCTTTAGAGGTCACATGGAAATGACAAAAATATGCAGTGCTATAATTGCTACAATTTGAGCCCAACAGGATCAAAATTGGATAAAAAATGGCCGAGTAATGGCTACATGAAAAATTTAAAGGTCAAAATAACCTATATCTCTGACCTTTAAAGGTTATATGTAAATTACATAAATGTGCAGTGCTACAATAGCTACAATTAGTGCCCAAAAGGATCAAAATTGGATAAAAATTTATTAATTTATGGCTAGATGAAGATGTCAAGGGTCCAAATGACCTTGACCTTTGACCTATAGAGGTCACATGTAAATTACAAAAATGTGCAGTGCTACACACATATTAATTGAAGTTGGATTGGTTACCTGTATCTATTGTAGTTTTGGAAATATTCAAGATTGAGATTTTCAAATGAACCTAATTTGCATAATTTTCAAAACCGTTGAACCTCTCTACAAAATCTCAAAACTTCATGTATGGAAGTGTTATCATGCCAAGCTTGGAGTTTTTATGTGGAATACTTTTCAAATGAAATGTCGGACAAATTTGCCTGTAAAGAAAGAAAGAAAGAAAGAAAGAAAGAAAGAAAGAAAAAAAGAAAGAAAGAAAGAAAGAAAGAAAGAAAGAAAGAAAGAAAGAAAGAAAGAAAGAAAGAAAGAAAGAAAGAAAGAAAGAAAGAAAGAAAGAAAGAAAGAAAGAAAGAAAGAAAGAAAGAAAGAAAGAAAGAAAGAATATGTCTGTGCTGGCACACAGACATAAATATATAATTTATTTTTTGAGTTGCAACTGAGAATTGTCACAATCAAAACTATATTCTGCTTTCAAAGACAATCCCCGCCCATTGAAAAAATAAATGTAAAACTTTTAAATATTAACTTCACGTCCCCACCACCTGGAACTATAAATTAAACACCACGTCTACTAAAAAGGTATTGTAAATGTTAAGCACTGTCTGCACAGCACCTACCTTCATACACTACTTTTCGTTTTTTTCCTTGGATATTTTCATT
>CAXHWN010000575.1:24593-105593 GCA_964020975.1 Hermodice carunculata
TGTCAAGGTCAAAGGTTATTTCAAGGTCAACGGCCACTTTCGATGGTGGCTGTCTTCTAGCCCATAACTTGGTCAATTTTTATCCAATGTTGATCATGTTGGGCTCAAATTGTAGCTATTCTAGCACTGCACAGTTTTGAAACATACGTGTGACCCCTAAAGGTCAAAGGTCAACGCCATTGGGACCTTAGAAAGTTTGATCCAGCCACAACTTGGCCAATTTCTATCCATTTCTAATCATGGACTCAAAATGTATGCATTGCAACACTGCACATGTTTGAAAGAACATGTAACCTCTAAAAGGGCAAAGGTCATTTTAGCCCTTTGAAAGTTTCATCTTGACATAACTTGGTCAATTTTTATCTGATTTGGCAAGATGAAACTTTCAAAGGGCCAGATGACCTTGACCATTGCCCTTTAAAGGTTACAGGTTCTTAGAAAAAATGTGTAATGTTGCAATGCCTACAATTTGAGTCTAACATGATAAGAATTTGATGGAAATTGAATAAATTATGGCTCGATGAAAATTTCAAAGGTCCAAATGACCTTGACCTGTGGCCTTTAGAGGGTCACCTGTAAATTACAAAAATGTGCAGTGTTAAAATAGCTACGATTTGAGTTCAACATGATCAGAATTGGAAAAAAAATTGAGTTATGGTTAGATGAAAATTTCAAAGGTCCAAATGACTTATATCTTTGACCTTTAGAGGTCACACGTACATTACAATAGTATGCAGTGTTATAATTGCTACATTGTGAGCCCAACAGGATCAAAATTGGATAAAAAATGGCCGCGTAATTGCTACATGAATTTTTCAAAGCTCAAAATAACTTATATCTTTAACCTTTGAAGGTCACATGTAAATAACAAAAATGTGCAGTGCTACCATAGCTCCAATTAGTGCCCAACAGGATCAAAATTAGATAAAAATCTATTAATTTATGGCTAGATGAAAATTTCAAAGGTCCAAATGACCTTGACATTTGGCCTTTAGAGGTCACCTGTAAAATACAAAAATGTGCAGTGTTAAAATAGCTTTGATTTGAGTTCAACATGATCAGAATTGGATAAAAATTGACTGAGTTATGGTTAGATAAAAATTTCAAAGGTCCAAATGGCCTATATCTTTGACCTTTAGAGGTCACATGTAAATGACAAAAATATGCAGTGCTATAATTGCTACAATTTGAGCCTAACAGGATCAAAATTGGATAAAAAATGGCCGAGTAATGGCTACATGAAAAATTTAAAGGTCAAAATAACCTATATCTTTGACCTTTAAAGGTTATATGTAAATTACATAAATGTGCAGTGCTACAATAGCTACAATTAGTGCCCAAAAGGATCAAAATTGGATAAAAATTTATTAAGTTATGGCTAGATGAAGATGTCAAGGGTCCAAATGACCTTGACCTTTGACCTTTAGAGGTCACATGTAAATTACAAAAATGTGCAGTCCTACACACATATTAATTGAAGTTGGATTGGTTACCTGTATCTATTGTAGTTTTGGAGATATTCAAGATTTAGATTTTCAAATGAACCTAATTTGCATAATTTTCAAAACCGTTGAACCTCTCTACAAAATCTCAAAACTTCATGTATGGAAGTGTTATCATGCCAAGCTTGGAGTTTTTATGTGGAATACTTTTCAAATGAAATGTCGGACAAATTTGCCTGTAAAGAGAGAAAGAAAGAAAGAAAGAAAGAAAGAAAGAAAGAAAGAAAGAAAGAAAGAAAGAAAGAAAGAAAGAAAGAAAGAAAGAAAGAAAGAAAGAAAGAAAGAAAGAAAGAAAGAAAGAAAGAAAGAAAGAAAGAAAGAAAGAAAGAAAGAAAGAAAGAAAGAAAGAAAGAAAGAAAGAAAGAAAGAAAGAAAGAAAGAAACAATATGTCTGTGCTGGCACACAGACATAAATATATAATTTATTTTTTGAGTTGTAACTGAGAATTGTCACAATCAAAACTATATTCTGCTTTCAAAGACAATCCCCGCCCATTGAAAAAATAAATGTAAAACTTTTAAATATTTACTTCACGTCCCCACCACCTGGAACTATAAATAAACACCACGTCTACTAAAAAGGTATTGTAAATGTTAAGCACTGTCTGCACAGCACCTACCTTCACACACTGCTTTTCGGTTTTTTCCTTGGATCTTTTCATTTTTACGAGTGGGCGAATAGTAACTTTTTCACCTTTTAACCCTTTCTTGTTCCATCTACTCAATGGAGTCTCTGTGGCTTTAACCCCTGACACTGGATTTGGGCAATCTTGGTGAATATATCCAGCTTCAAACTCAATAAATTTTGGGGATTTTGTCATTCCTTTAACCTGTTCACGGAGTTGAGATGCGGTTTGTGTGATCGTTTGTATCGGAGTAATGCGTGACTGACAGCAGCCACAAATGCCTCATCCAAGCAAGAGTGACGTGCACGGGAATACAAGAAGTCTGTTGGCGACTTCCATACTTGGGTAAACAGTAACAGTGTGTTATTGTATATACCCCTAGTGTACAGCTCGCCCACAGGCTTCTCATATTTTTGTGCTTACAGGCATTTATTTGGAACCGCACACAGGAAAACTGTTACAAATAGAGATGTCATTTCAACTTCAGTTGGCATGCTAATTGCATAGCTGCATCCATTGAAATATGAGTCAAGGTTGTAGCGCTGGAATTAAAGCAAACTAGACAAGTTCACAAAATTAAGGTCTGGAACAACCTCGGTGAAACCTATTATAGACAGAGGTGTCCTTCTACATGTAACTTCAGTTAATTGATTTGTGAAATAGCAGCATCCAATGAGCCACAAATCAAATACGCAAAGATTAAATCTTAAATAATTTCAAAACCAGTTTCTCTCTTTTATTCAACAAATAAATTGATACATTTACAGTACCCTGGGGGGTTTGAGGGGGGGGGCTGGTGCTTTGTTTTTTTTTTGTTTTTTTTTTTTTTTTGTTTTTTGTTTTTGTGGGGGGTTGGGTTTTTTTCTTCAAGTAGATATGCATGAATTTCTTGCCTCGCCTCTCGAAAGGATTTCTTATCTACGCATTCTTACTGTACATAAAATACTATTCCCCAAAACACTTTCCCAGTATTTCTGTACACACGGATTTTTGAAATTTTACTGCTCTGAACATCTTATATAATTTTCTAAATCAAAATCTTCATTAAAACACATGTATCTCTTATCGCTATTCCTTGCTGTTAAAATAAAAAAAACACACACACTTTGTATTTTAACTTTCCTCTGGAGGGATATCTCTTGCTTCAGTTCTTCTATCCACTCTTTTGGGATAGCCTTTACCAAGAGTGTATATTCAGACACCTTTTCTATTCCAATTTCTTGTAAACGTGCATTGTTTAACCAAGTTTCACTACCTAACAAATCTGATATAAATAAAATGTCAGAGTTTATCCAATTTTGAAACATCAACACTTTCTTCAGGCAAATGCAATAGCATGCAAACAAAAGTTGGGGGATTTTAATGTATGCTAAATTCATTCAATTTCCCCCACAATACACACTTCTTCTACTGCTTGTTTCAACCTGCATGGACCTCCATGATGCTAGGCAACCATTTTGCACTTATAGTAAATTAGCTTGAACCTGTCTCATAGGCAGTCCCCTATCTATGCATGCAAGGTGTATGGTTTGGAAGGTTTGGACCTTGTCGGAAATGGGGAGGGGCTCCCAGCAACTGTGTAATGCGATTCTTAATAAAATACAGAGAATCGTTTTATGTTGATGCACGAACAAATCTGCTCCATGCTGCTATATGTATAGGGCATGCTATAGTTCCCAGTATTGGTGGACAGAGCTGTCAGTGCACCATGACTGGGACTGGTGTCCTGGCTGGACTGTTTTTGCCTGAAGCTCTCATGAGTCTGCTGTGGCTTGTCTATCGCAAGGGAGCACAGGCACTGCACTTCTGGGCATTATAAGCCTGCTATGTGTACCCTCTATTAAAATTAGAGTGCTGGGTTGGATAGACATATCAAAGTATGGCCTTCCAGTCCTCAATAACTGTTTTCACAACTTTATGAATTTTGAAACAATGTGTAAATTTGTGTCATCTCAGTTGACACTTTCATATCTTTGTTTTCTTGCAACCAGTGAGATGAAGCCTGTTTTGGTTATGTCTGGGTGCAAATCCAGACCTCTTTTTTTCGAGATTCTTTCTTTCTTCTTTACGACCAAATTTAAAATTATTCAAATTAGGGGCAATTAAAGTTTGTAAAGCTCCACATCTTCCATACTTTTACAGAGAGACACGAAAAAATTTATCTGCATATATATATTTTATTTGTGACAACTGCCAATATAATGGACAGGAAACGAAAGTTGTAGAATTTCAAATTATGCTAATTCAGAGCACTGAAAAAATTAAAAGTTGAATATATCCGAAACTATTATACATACAGATGCCATTCCAACTGCAAATTATATATTTGTGGCAAAGCCGCATCCAATGAGCCATGAATAAAAGTTGTATGACTTCAATTTATACAAATTAGGTGAATATGCAATATTGAAATTTTTAATGCCTTCAAATTTATCACAGACAGAGGTGCCCTTCTAACTTCAATTCACCGGTTTGTACCAGCCGCATCCAATGAACCATGATCGAAAATTGTATAATTATAATTTATACAAACAAGATGTATACACAAAATTAAATCTTGAATAACTTCATAAACTATTATACATGGAGGTTTAATTCCAACTTCAATTTATAGGTATGTGGCAAAGCCGCATCCAATGAACCAAAGTTGTAGGCTTTAATTTACGGAAATTAGGAAACATACAAAATTAATATAGCAACAAGCTTCGAAACTTTTATAGACAGTGGTGTCATCCAAACTTTATTTTATAGGCTTGTGATATGGCCACATCCAATGAACCAAGAACCTGTAGCATTTTCAATTTCTGCAAATTAACCCAATACACAAAATTAACATTACTTTGAACAACGGCAAGGTGAAGCATTTCAGACTGTTCTCATTCTGAAGGCACCCAGACAGATTCGCCGCGAGGCAAAATTTTTTGTCAAGTTCAAAGTTCAATTAACAAGTAAACTGTGTCACGATGGGCACGTGATCATTGATATTACCAGCTTCAAGGTCTACATTTTACAGGATAAAACTCTATAGTTGTACGTTAAGTGGAACAAAAACATGATCAATTCAACTAGAAGTATATGATAAGTCAATGGTTAGTAATATTCAGAGACAAACAAAGCATTATGTCAGTTTGCAACCAACTTATTTGCCGTCAGAGAGGGTCATGCAAAATGCTGCCACGTGGATTGAAACCAGTGCCTATACACGGTTAAGGAAGTATACACACAGCATGGTATTCAGGCCACCAACATATTTGAGTGGACACAAGATCACGCGATTATGAAGAAATGCCTCCAGACATCATCAGTGTCCCCATATGTGTCCGTTTTGCTGACGTCAGCGAACTGTTACGAAACACATCGACTCTTATGTGGGTCATTTGACCGTGGTCGCCAATATTTTGGATGGCCATGACTTCAAACATAATTTTATTTCACATCATCATCAAGCCTACGGCTTGTACTAACTCTTCTTCGTAAATGCAATAATACATCACAATATACTGAAGTGTGGTAACTGACATGATACAAAATATATGCGCAGACTACTGGATAAAGGGGCGTGTTCAAAGGCAAACAGAAGTGCTGGTACAAACAGGTGACTAATTGGATATTCATATATACATGGACAAGCCTGCGCACAAAAATGCCCTATGAGCCCAAGAACTAGGCAACACCTCAGCCAATGGCACTTTGTCCGACCCGGGTGACATGGAGAGATGAAAGAGAGCTAATTGTCACATGACTACCGTAGAATTACATCACGCGAAAAGAGCCCGCAAGGCAAACAGTGGTCCACTTTTTTGCACGACTTCTCTTTACGTCTTCATAAAAGACCTACATAGACATTGACTCGTGGACTCCGCTGATTTAAGTCACCATGACAATAACTGAAACATTATAATTTGGAGATCATCACTGTGATTAAATTTCGAGCAAACCGATAACAAGAATGCCAACATTCAAAGTGTCATTTCACGGACAAGTAGCCAAGACTATTGTGGGCACTAAATAATTACCAAAGAATAAAGCAGGAATATTCAATTTTGATGAGGGACCTATACAAAAAGTGGACGTCTTGATATCAGGAAATTAATTCAATTTTTGATATCTAGAAGCCGATTGCTTGATATCAATAAACCACTTTTTGATATTAAGAATGCATACAGAATTCCTGATATGTGAAATTTAACTTTGAGATATCGAACAGCCGAGAACTGTTCATGGAATTACTCGCTACTGCCTCGAATATTCCCATGTTTCGCTTCTTCAAAATTTATGAAATAAGTCCAATTTTTGAAATTAAAAATCCATTTCTTGAAACCAAAAAGTGACTTTTTGATATCAAGAAGTGACTTTTTTATTTAAAAATACTGGACAAATATCAAAAGGGCGCCCCATATCTGTATTTCTACTACTGGTATCTGTATATGACCACCAACGACAAATATCTATATCTGTTTCTCAGACACCTGTATTCGTATTACAGATATCTGTATATCCAGTCTAATTCAGATACCTGTGTTAGAAATAGAGATATCTCGATTTATTTTGCCACGTGTCGAAAATGCAGTTAATCATTGATCCCTATGTGCCCCGGGATCCTCATTGCGCAATTATGGGGCCACAAGATCAAGCCATTTTTCCTGCGAGATTACACATCAACTTTGTCGTGTTTCACAAAGATTTGTATGGAGTTAGGGTGAAATTCATACATCTATAGCAGTTCCCCCCAAGGCGAGCATTATATTGCTCTTTTGCTTGTGTTGTTAAAATAGATATATCTGGATTAGAAACACGAATATCTGGATTAGAAACACAGATATCTGAATTAGAAATATCTGTATTTCTAATTACTTTTTTTTAGTCCACATATCTATGTGTCCAGTCTAATTCAAATATGCGCCCTTATAACTCTAGAAATACATATAGCTGTATTTCAAATTCAGATATCTGAATAGGATGTATTCATATCTAAATGCGGTCCTACTCTAACACCTATTGAGCCAAAGAGGGAGCAACCTGCATCAGGGCAGATCCATGCATTTAGCATGGTCAAAAGTACTTTCTCAACAAAATGAACAACACGAACACACAATAATCTTAAGAAAATGTATTAACATATATTTGAAACATAAACGATGCCTAAAATAATTAGAAATGGGCTCTCTTCTGGTTGAAAAGGTGTTATTTATGGATGTTTATGTAGTATATAATACAAATCTGCCCTGATCATGGTGGAAACATCAGTCTGTTGCCCCGGCAACACAGGAAGTGAGCAGGATCGCAGTTAAATATGAATATCTCCTATTAGACATACAAATATCTGTATTAGAAAGGAAGATAGCTCTATTTGCGAATATTTGCTGGTTTGGCTTGCCATACAAGGTTCCATACATGGAGCCGTGTTGGTTTTAATTTACATGAATGACAATGATGAAGTGGTTTGAGCATATTTGCACATGAAACGCCCTTGTTTGTTATAAACGAATTCTGGAGAAGAGGACCTGGTATCCATGGAATTAAATTGAGACCTGTCAGTCATAAAAATTTGCACATATCGGTGGTTTGGTACTTGAAATGAATCAAAACAAAACAGTTACGTACCAACAACAAACAGTCACAAAATGCCCACTTTATGTGAACATCGACCGCTCAAGGTCATCCAAATACAATCCCAACCTAGGTCTTGCCAATATACATAATCCTGCCAAGTTTCATCAAATTCCATCCTGTTCTTCATGACTTATCGAACGGAAACCAATTTCACATAAGTGACCCTGTGACCTTGAGAATTTGCTCAAGGTCATCCAAATACAATCCCAAACTAGGTCTTGCCTAGATACATCATCCTACCAAGTTTCATCAAATTCCATCAAGATCTTCAAGACTTATTGCAGGGAAAACCAATTCCACATAAGTGACCCTGTGACCTTGAGAATTCGCTCAAGGTCATCCAAATACAATCCTAAACTAGGTCTTGCCTAGATACATAATCCTACCAAATTTCATTAAATTCTGTCAAGTCCTTCAAGACTTATCGCACGGAAACCAAGTGTTGAAGAACCTGAACAACAACAACAACAAGAAGCAGAAGAAGCGGAAGAAACCTGCACTAAAACAATATGTCCCCCGGCTTCCACTGGGAGACATAACTACACAGAAAATGCTTGAAAGATTTTCAGCTTTTTTCTATCAGACCATGCTTGGAATACGCAGACGTTCTCTGTGACAGGTGCTCTGACGCATGCGCTTTGTCCTTTCACAAAAATGAAGCGTATAAAAATGTGACTTCATTTGTGTGTAAAATAGGATGAGGCTACCGTACAGACAGACGATGAAAAATGTTTCCATTCTGATTTTGCCTGGAACATGACCCACCGACACGTGGCCCTGCCTATACGTATTTACTAAACAGACTTTCCATAAATTACAAGTTTTATGTTCGAAAACATAATTGACAAGGGCCAGTATTTGTGGACAAATCGACCTACCAGTCCCCGATATTGACAGAGGGTGAAAAGTTGCTTGAACTACGCTTTTAAGAGTATAAGTCCTCGGTATTACGGGGGGGGGGTGTCTTATTTTTCCTTGAATATTGCATATGCTTCGTGTTGGGATCTTGGGACCACGAAACATGATGATTCAGGGGAGGAGGGAACACAGAACACAGGGGGCGTGATTTATGATTTCTCATACCTGGTACCACTGTGATGTGACGATTTTTTTTTTTTTTGATCAAGGAACACACGGACACCCACCCCCACCTCCGCTTTCAGGGATGGGACTGACATGGGGCATGATGGGAGGAAAAACTCCCAACCCTACCCCCTCCAAGGTGTTTTTCAGGTAGACCTCCTCCAAGTTTGCAAAGAATATGAAGATTGATTTATATATTCTGTAGTTAGTTAGCTAGTTATAGTCAGTTACTTACTCACTTACTTACTTACTTACTTACTTACTTACTTACTTACTTACTTACTCACACACTTAAGTTAGTTAGTTAGAAAGTTCTTTTTCCCAAGAAATGCTTTGCCAGGTTCTTAGATATTGCATATGGGGGTCACCTGGAGTCACGTGGCTGTGATTTAGGCCACCGGGTGGGGCTCCGTTTTACCGTATTTTAAATGTCTTTTGTAAATTAATGCTGGATGGCTGTATGCAAACAATTACTATGCAGTGGTAGCTGCTCTAACGACTAGCTTTCATCAACGAGCGACCCTTCATAACACTGGACTGTTATGTCTTTGTTAATTCCTGCAGCTTTAGACCACCTACTATACGCCACTATTTTGCCTGGCTGTTAGGGGAGTATCAAAAAGCAGATGCATGCGCCACTGTTTTCATTCTTTTCTTGAACATAATTGCTTTAAATTTCATCATAATATACTCTGACAAAACACGATGAAAGTTTACAAAAGATAAGGGGATGTGTTCGTTTTGTACAAAGATATGGGATATGAGACTTTGTGACCATCTGTAAGCAAGGGCTACTTTTGCATATAAAACAGCAATATATGTATTGCATTTTGTATGATATATGCATTTGCAATTTTGTATAAACTGCTGTGATGGAACGAATGGCTTGGTTCTTTTACACATACATGTATATGTTCCTGACAGGAAATGCATATGTAGTGTTAAGTAGAAATCAGGCTATTTTTGATGTTATGATTGTTGTTTTCTACCCAGAAAATCTGATCTATTGGGTTATATCTTGGAAATGGTGTGTCCTAGCTCCATGATTGATATCACACATCAATAGGAAAGCGCCTGTGAGGTTTCCTTTGGTGTTGTTAATTTTTACCTTTGGTGAGCTTCAAAGGTGAAACGGACCCACTGACTTCAATCTTGGTAACGATGGACTCTAGGCCAACAGTTACTCTTAAACATTAACAGGAAAGTACCTGTTAGACGTGTTTTGATGTTGTTAATTTTTAGAGTGACCTTGAAAGGTCTGACATATGGGCATATATTTTGGTGATACCACACTTTCGGCCAAATGTTGGCGAGCACAAACACAGCACATGTGTAGAGGAGTGACGTGTGCACTTCTAGAAGCTCAGCAGACACATGTGCAGAGCAGTGACGTGTGCACTTCTAGAAGCAGCAGATTGCAGTCAGCAGACCCTAGAGTCATCATTATCTTTATCTTCTTGAATTTCTTCAGCCGAATCTGGCTGATGGTTTTGGAAAAGTCGAAAATGTAAATTACCATTGCAGCCACTATCGGTTTACATTCTAATTGACAGGAATATATGCATTAAGCAACAAGTAGGCCAACTGTAGCAAATGTTAAAACAGGAATTATCATCATCGCCACCTAGCGAACCACTTTGTTTTACATTTCTACAGCATACATTTTCACCAGGTTTAATCGCAATCTGTATGACTGCTTTAGAGAATGAGTTAAACATAGCAAAAGCACACAAACATTTCCTAAACGAGAAGACTGTTTGAACAGCCCATCCTCAGCTGACTTTGACAAATACAACCAAAAATATATCTCACCCTATTCCATGGGTACCCAGAACCGTTTGTTTTTTTGAGGTCGCTTGCGACCGGCTTCATATCTGGCGTGAGATGGGGTGCCGCTTACCACATGGCAAATGTATGTCACCATGTACCTGAATAAATAGTACGTGGAATCTTGATTCTCTTTGCTGTACTATAACCATATTCACACACCGTAAGATCCAAAACATTGGATCCAGAATGTGACAGCAGGTCTATATATGCAGTGCATCCTAGATGTGTCTGAATAAAGCCTCCCTTATCTAGTGACTTGTGATACAGACACCCTACCAGGGTGACCACAAACATCGCGGATGTGCACACATTTTGCTGTACATTAATACTTTTGACCCGTGAACTTAAAATTTCACTCTGACCTGTTATGCAAGTCAGTGGATGTTGTGAACTGATGTGCACTTTACGTCGACTCTATGACTTGCATACACCAGGTGATGCAGCTGGAAGTCTGGTCTGCAGAGCTGTCCATCAGTTGCCTGCCGTCATTGAGAATCTTGTGACACAGGACTCTGGCAAGGTGCCAACATTACCACATTACACCATTTGGTTTGGGGTCTGTTTGAAGCACAGGGACAACCAGCAGAATGGTTGTCATCATATCCTGATTCCTGGTCAATACGAACCCATTCATACTGACCGGCAAAGTTACTGTCCCTCGAAAATACTGATTAGGGTTAGATGGTAACAAACAAAAATCGGCGCCCCCCCCCCCCCCCCCACTGTTTTCCTGTTTTGAACACCTTCTGCTGCCGGACGAATATTGCCAGAGTGCATACAGAAGTTATGTAACTTTTACGAATACTAATTGGTGACATCTAAAAATAGAACTCTGTCACAGCTGAGGTACCTAGTGAGGGGGAGATGGAGGGGTGGCCCCGCCTGACTTTTTGTCCCCCCATCACCAAAGGTACCATAAGGGGACATAGCGTTAGTGGGGATAGGGGCCGTGTCCATCTGTCCGTCCGTCCATCTGTCCATCTGGGTGCATATCTCTAGAACCCTAAGAGATAGAATAATGAAATTTACACTAGAGATGCAACATACCACAGGCATGTGTGCTCTGTATTGCTTTTGACCTTGCAAACAGGGCCCAAGAACATATCCATTTTTGTGTGTCTGGCAGCATATCACTGAAACCCTTAGAGATAGAATAATGAAATTAACACCACAGATGCATCATACCACGGGCATGTGTGCCATGTATTGCTTTTGATCTTGACCCATTTTCAAGGCCATAGGGCCCAAGAACATATCAATTTTTGTGCATTCAGACATGCTATATACATTGAACAGCTTTCTTTTGTATATTGTGTTGGGGGAGAAAGATCGTTTGGATCACTATGCATTTGTCACAAGTGGTTGTGCACATGTAAATTAAGCTCCTTCTCTGATTTCACTTGTTACAATTCCTTCGAGTTAAAGCCAACATATTACTCAAAACCACACTGTACCTTCCACCATACTCCTACCCTATAGTTCCACTTTCACCAGCACGTCCGGCCTGTTGCTAGGCAACTGGCCTTACACCAATTTGGGTCCAGGAATTCCTAGTCTCAGTCCCAATACAGACCCAATGCATGTATACATACACCCGGGAACTGAATTTGTTTCATTTCACTTCATTTAAGTGGATCAATCAGCTACACAGGCATGGAATGTATAAATGGAAGTTAATGGTAGGTCTAACTTTTATATTTTTGATGACAGAGTCAACCTTCAGACTCTATTGCCTTTTTAATTTCTATTACCAGGTGTCACATCTATCAGAGAGCTGAAAAAATCTGTCTGTGTGCATACTTCTGAAAATATTCCAAATCTGAAATTTCGAATGAACTTAATTTGCATAATTTAAATTTGTGCAGCCTTCGTAACAAATTCATCAGATACGTACTAGTCTATAACACAGGAGAAAAAGTTGGAATGGCATCTCTATCTACTACAGCTTTGAAGTTATTCAAGATTTAAAATTTCAAATGGTGCTACTTAGCATTATCTAAATTGCAACAATTTTTGTTTTTGATTCATTAGGTGCGCAATGGTCAATAAACCCCTAGTAGCAATTGGAATGACATCTCTATCTAGTAAAGTTATGAATATATTCACATTAAAAATTTCGAATACTGCTAATTAGCATAATTTAAATTGCTACAACTTTAATTTTAGATTCATTACATGAGCAATAGTCAGCTACCCGTTAGTAGACGTAAAAATAACATCTCTATCTATACTATTTTTGACGATATTCAAGATTCAAAATTTCAAATGCTGCTTATTAGCATAATTTCAATTTGTACAACTTTTGTTTTAAATTCATTAGATGCGCAATGGTCAATAACCCTCTAGTAGAAGTTGGAATGACATCTTTATCTGTTATACTTTTAAAGATATTCAAGATTTAAAGTTTCAAATGACCCTGATTTTCGTAATTTTAAATACCTTTATTCCTTGAAATAAAAAGGCAAAATACCTTGTTTGGAGGTACAATCATGCTAAGTTTGGAGTTTCTATGTAAAATAGTGTCAGACAAAAGTGTCGGACAAATTCACTAGCCTAGACAGAAAGAAAGAAAGAAAGAAAGAAAGAAAGAAAGAAAGAAAAAAAGAATGAAAGAGACAGAGAGGGAAAGAAAGAAAGAAAGAAAGAAAGAAAGAAAGAAAGAAAGAAAGAAAGAAAGAAAGAAAGAAAGAAAGAAAGAAGGAACTAGAACAGAAGATTTGCTTCAAAGCAAATCTGTCTGTGTGCCTTCAAAAGTTGTAAATATTAAATGCTACAACTTTTATCCTTGGGTACTTCACATTACACTCAGCTTATGGCTCCATGCAAATTTCAAAGTCAAAATGACCTTGACCTTTAATCTTACTGGGACCATGTAAATTGCACAGTGTTGCGATACCCACAATTTAAGCCCAACATGAACCATATCCGATGAAAATTGACCAAGTCATGGCAAGATGAAGCTTTCAAAGGGCTTAATGACCTTGGCCTTTGCCCTTTAGAGGTTGCATGTTCTTATAAAAATGTGTAGTGTTGCAATACGAACAATTTGAGTCCAACATGATTAAATTGGATGGAAATTGGGCAAATTATGACTGGGTAAAGCTTTCAAAGGTCCAAATGACCTTGACCTTTGACCTTTAGAGGTCACATGTAAATTTTAAAAAATGTGCAGTGTACAATAGCTACAATTTGAGCTCAACATGATAAAAATTGGATGAAAATTGACCATGTTATGGCTGGAAAAGGCCACCATCGAAAGTGGCCTTTGACTTTGAATGAAATGACCTTTGACCTTGAGATAACCTCTACTTGAAGTGGACCTTGACCTCAAAAATGACATTTTGGCTGAAAATTGACATTTGACCTTGACACAACCTTTGACCTTGACATTTGAGATGACCTTTACCTTGATATGATCGAACTCCTATACACTCAGAACCACATCTACTGTAGTATATAAGATATTGAAGATTTAAAACTTTAATTAGTCCTCATTTGCATAATTTTGAAAGGCATGACCTCTCATTATAAAAAGGCCAGACTTTATTCATAGAAGTATAATTGTGCCAAGTTTGGAGCTTCTACATGTAATACTTCTCAAAATGAAATGTCGGACAAATTTGCCTGTATGGAAAGAGAGAAAGAAAGAAAGAAAGAAAGAAAGAAAGAAAGAAAGGAAGAAAGAAAGAAAGAAAGAAGGAAGGAAGGAAGGAAGGAAAGAAGGAAAGAAAGAAAGAAAAGAAAGAAAGAAAGAAAGGAAAGAAAGAAAGGAAGGAAGGAAGAAAGAAAGAAAGAAAGAAAGAAAGAAAGAAAGAAAGAAAGAAAGAAAGAAAGAAAGAAAAGAAAGAAAGAAAGAAAGAAAGAAAGAAAGAAAGAAGAAAGAAAGAAAGAAAGAAAGAAAGAAAGAAAGAAAGAAAGAAAGAAAGAAAGAAAGAAAGAAAGAAAGAAAGAAAGAAAGAAAAGAAAGAAAGAAAGAAAGAAAGAAAGAAAGAAAGAAAGAAAGAAAGAAAGAAAGAAAGAAAGAAAGAAAGAAAGAGAAAACTTTAGGAAAAACAGAAAAGAGTGTGTCTACACACACACTTTAATATTTCGAGAAAAGGGAGAAAAAGCATCGTCAGCTGTTGAACAAATTACGGTCTAAAGGTCCCCAGAAGCGTCCATATACAATGTCGATGCAATTGGCCAAACGCTTTTGCAGTAATCGATTTCTTCAAAGAATGAACATACAAAAAACAAACTACCTAAAAATCACTGGAGTATGACCATTCGAAGAAATCTGCGAGAGACTTATCCAAGATATATCCCTGCCAAGCTTACAGATAATCTAGGGAATGGATTCGGAGAAGAAATCGAAAATGCCAACTGTGGAAGACTGACGGACGGACGGACAGCGAACATAAATCCACCACATAAGTTCAGCCGACTGACAAATCAGCTGCGGTAAAAGTCGGGGATCTACAGCATAACTACCTGATGAAAATCTGCTTTTACCCTTTTACAATGTACGTGTTAAGTACAATAAGAGTGGCGGTTTGGAATGGTTAAAATTAGCAAAATACACAAACCTGCGTCAAACAATCGCAGCGCCACCTGTTGAACGAATTCAGGTCTCGGGGTCCCTTAAAGTGTTCCAATAAAAGTTTGAAGCAATTTTCCATCGGGTTTTGGAGAAAATTATTCAAGAGTTTGCCAAAATATGAATAAAATTTTCATATTTTTAACTCACTGGAACGTGGCCAGTTGAACAAAACAGGATAGAGAATCTCCTATGTTAGATCCTCACCAAGGCTGAAAAGAATGCGGCTAACGGTTTTAGAGAAATCGAAAATGTCAATTGTGGACACATGCACGACGGAGATAAACCCATCACATAGCATCAGCTGACTTTGCAGTCAGGTGAGTTAAAAAGGATGAAGACTTCACTGTGACTTCATATTACTCCTTTCCCCCTAAAACCGGCCAAAACCGGCTGGTGGTCAAATGTCGTCTGCCTCAGTGTTTTCAAATAATTTCAACAGTAATGAAAAACAATTTTGACTGAGAATTGTAGATGAGCCCTATCAAGATCACATGCCCCAGGTCAACAACTTTCCTTGGCATGAGTTTGGCAGTAGTGCCCAACTCATGCCAAGGAAAGTTGTTGACTCAAGTTTCAATTCAAGGGGGAAAGGGTTAAAAAAATCACTCACTCGCACCAAATGAATGTCCCTACTCTCCCTGTGCAAGACTCTTCTTTGTGCATGTACAGTAAAATCCCCCCTGTTAAGAACGCTCCATAATGTGACTATTCCCTGTTTGGTACAGTCCCTATTGAAACCTATATTTCACAGTGTTGGTTGTTGCAATGTTGTTGCGTAAATGAATTCAAAAATAATTATCACTTGAAGCAACAGACCTCTTTTTCATTGCCAGCTGGCGTAAAATATCTTGGCTAGTCATGCATCAAAAACCACGGTTGAACCATGGATAGCGTTTTTTTGCATGTTGCCAGGACTATTTATACCCAAAACTTGTACTGGTGCCATGCAATGTTTTGTACTTTTGGTTATATATTTCAGTTAATGGGGGGAAAATAAGATCATGTTGCAGTTCATACCTGGATGTTTATCTCTTTGATTTATTTGTACAAAGTAACGATAAATAACGTGGAGGCGGCCTGTCTTAGATTTTCTACATACTTGACGTTTTTAGTTTAATTTGACATGGTACGGTTACTCGCATCAAGCGCCTTCTATATTATTTAGTACAGCACATTAGATATTTAAACTACTACACCTTGGAAAGACATAGCTGTCTTTCTTAATTTTGACAATATTAACACGTTATTGTTTTAAAGATGCCATTTAAATTTTCAAATTTCTCCAATTAACATTATAATAAATGCTGCATCTCTACCCAGCATTCATTGGGTGCACCTCTATCACAAGCATATAACTTGTCATAAATTGGGGCCACTATTATTTTAAAGTTTAATGATACGCAAGATTTTTGCAATGTTTAATTTTTCTCGTTTGCTAAATTTCAAACGCTTAAATACCTTTACCCCGCATCAATTGCATACACAATCATAAAACACACACGGGCAGTAGTAAGACTTACACATCCAGGTATTTTTGTTTTGAAAATGTTTAACGTTTTCATTCTCAAATATACATAATTATTTTAAACACATTTGTCTCCAGCAATTGGGGGACAAGGTTGCTCATATATATATATATATATATATATATATATAAAATGTATTATATGTTTTTTCACTACATTAACAGCATTACTAATATGTGGTATGTTTCATCGCTGTGGTGGCGTGAAATTCAGTTGATTGAGGTTCAAAGCGTTCGGATTGTTCTATGTGGCTGTTGACAGCCTTGAAAATGTTGGCATTGTTACTAAAAGTGCATTCGTCGGAGCCATAGAGTACATTATTTGAGGTAAAAAGGTGACACTTGCTATTTAATGTGCCGGTGCGACGAAGGTGTATGTGAACCTTTTGAGTGTCAGGGCTACCTACGTAATTTGATGATATGAAGCATTGAACAAGAAGACTGTGTGACGGTCCTATACTCAGCCAAGCTTACATGCACAGACTCGGTGGTCCTGTGCACATGCAAATAATAAGATCACCTTTGTTTAAGACCATTTTCACTGTTGCTAACATGTATATACTGCCTTACCAAATTTTCTCATTTTGATAATTTTATGAAAATCAGTAACGGACAGCACCACTATGTAGTGAACAAATGTGGCGCATATTAAGACAGGCACATTCCCAAGAAGTCTGAAGATCAGCTAACATACAGCAAAAGCAAAAACGCACAATACATTCCGAAATATAAACCAAAAAAGCGCAGCTCAGCTTATTGAGCACATTAAGGTCTATGAGTCCCCAGAGGCGTCCCTTTGCAATTTCAAAGCAATTGACTAGGCGGTTTAGGGAAGATTTTTTAGGATTTTACCAAAAACTGACAAAAAGCATAAACAAGAGGGCTGTGTGAACAGCCCGAGCCTCAGCTGATCTGGACATTCATCACACTTGCAGCTCTATGAACTTGGGAAAGGATCAAGGACACCATGTTCTGAGTAAGTCTGACCTTTATAGAAGAACACTTACAAGTGCAACATCAAAGTTCAAGTAGTTCTCAAGTTATAATGAAGAGTATGAATTCATGTATGTTCCACTGTGACCCCACAGCTCTATGAACTGACAAGTCAGCTGAGCTAAAATCAGGAATCCGCAACATTCCCACATAGTGAACAACTTTGTTTGGCCCTTCCATTAGGAACATATCCACCATGTGTAAGCTTAATCTGAGTGACGGTTCTGGAGAAGAAGTCGAAAATATCTATAACACACAAAAATTCACAAAAAAAAAATAGAAAAAAACTGCAGCGCCACCTGGTGAACAAATTAACAACAAGGAGTCCCTAGATGTCTTCCTGTGTGATATCAAAGCATTTGGGTAAGCAGTTTCGGAGAAGAAGATTTTTTAAGATTTGTCCAAAAAAAAACAACAACAAAAATTCATTAAAAATCCAAAAATCACTAGAGCATTACCACGTGAACAAAATTGGTAGAAACCCATCCAAGGTACATTGCCACCAAGTTTGAAGTTAATCTGGATGACTGTTTTGGAGAAGAAGTCAAAAATGTGAATTAGCATTAGAATGCCCATTGACTTCCATAGTAATCAATAGGAAAGCTGCATTGACCGATAAGTACCCGAATTGAAAAAATGGTTAAAAATCAGGTATCAGCAGCATTCCCACATAGTGAACAACTTTCTTTGACCCTTCTACAAGGAACATATCCACCATGTTTCAGCTTAATCTGAGTGATGGTTCTGGACAAGAAGTCGAAAATAGCTATAACACACAAAAATTCATAAAAAATTAGGAAAAAATTGCAGCGCCACCTGGTGAACAAATTAAGAACTAAGAGTCCAAAGGAGTGTTCTTGTGTGATATCAAAGCAATTTGGTGAGTGATTTCGGAGAAGATCTTTTAAGATTTACCCAAAAAAGACGAAAAAAATTCATTAAAAATCCAAAAATCACTGGACCGTAACCATTTGAACAAACTTGGTAGAGACCCATCCAAGGCATATCTCCACCAAGTTTGAAGTGAATCTGGCTGACAGTTTTTGAGAAGAA
Source organism: Hermodice carunculata (assembly GCA_964020975.1). Taxonomy (NCBI): domain Eukaryota; kingdom Metazoa; phylum Annelida; class Polychaeta; order Eunicida; family Amphinomidae; genus Hermodice; species Hermodice carunculata. Next base: position 43,398 of record CAXHWN010000575.1, read on the forward strand.
GTCGAAAATGTGAATTGTGGACGACGGACGGACGGACGACGGACGGAGGACGGACGGACGGACGGACGACGGACGACGGACCCTCAAAAAACCTCAGCTGACTGACAAGTCAGCTGAGGTAAAAATCTAAAAATCACGGGAGCACGAGTACTTAAATAGAGACAGTAGGGATCCATCTATGGTACACACCTACAAAGTTTGAAGTGAATCTGGAGAACGGTCATGGACAAAAGTCTATAATGTGAATTACTATTGCAATCTCCTTAACTTACATAGTAATCATTACGAATGTATGCATTAACCGACAAATACTCACATTTTTAATCGTTAAAAATCAGGAAACCAGAGCATCACCACACAGTAAACAATTTTGTCTAACATTCCCACAAGCTAGGCCCACATCATCCACAAGTTTCAGATCAATCTGAGCAACGACTTTAGAGAAGTCTAAAACAGTAAAACCACATAAAATTCAAAATACAGCACTATCTATTGAACAAATTATGGCATGAAGGTCCCCGGAAGTAGCCCTATGCAATTTTGCAATAAATGGGCAAGCAGCTTCAGAGACGATTTTGCTAATTAACCAAAAAATTGAAAAAAATAAAAAATAAAAAATAAAAGATCCTAAAATCTCTGGCGTGTGACCATTTGAACAAACTTGGCAAAGGTAGGTCCCCAACCAGTGTGAAGTGGATCTTGCTGAAACGGTTTTGGAATAAAGGTTGTTGAAAATGTGAATTGTTGACAGACCGCGGACGGACAACGACATACGGGTGACCATGCAAAAAGTTAGGCTGACAAGTAGTCAGCTGCGCGAAATTTTGATAGCCCATTATTGCCTTTATTTGGAGCGCCATGATCGTTCCCTACCGGAACTCACACTTCCATTTATAGGGTTACCATCACACTAAATTTAGTAAATTAGAGATTATATGCATCATAAACCCCAATAATCCCGATTGCTTCGAGAGTACAAAATATACCTAATCCCTAGGTTTTCTGGACACATAATTCTGTACATAGTTCATATAGAAGGCGTACAAGACCGATACAATTATTCTAAACAAGAAGCAGACGAAACTTATACTCAGCTCCTTCACCTGGGGTCCTAATACATGGCATTGGATGTTAAATAAAAGTCCTTCAACGATAGCACAGGGCATGATCTGGCAATACTCATGATAGTATAACAAGGTATCATGAGCTCACAATGATGTCACTCTTGCTAAAGGTTTTGTATTTGGAGATCTCTGTTATTTTTCAGTACAAATTCGCCTAATAAGGTAGATATGGATCCTGAACATATACACACTAAAGATTATAATTATTTTGAATAAGTAAATAAGACGGAAATTCACACGTGAATGCGCATTTCCTAAGTATCTATATTTGCCCCTAACATCAATTTTGAACATAAAGTATACATGTTTTGAACGAACACACACCCTAAAGATTATGATGTATATTTGCTACAAGAAAATTAGACGGAAATTCACACTTGAATGTGTATTTCCTAAATAACTCTATTTCCCCTGACATCAATTTTGAACACGAGTTTCTAGAATATTTTCAATCGATTTTGAAAACTTTAGTCTCAGAAGAAATATATCGCATTTATCCAGAGAACTGATATTCGGATTTTCTGATTTCAGTAGATTATAAACACACTTGTTTCACAGGGATTGTGGAATAGGTCAAGCACAAACTTACCTAGTCACTCCACATGGCCACAGATGTTAGCGTATGCTTCTTATCTTAAAGCATTCATTCATTATTTATAGTAACTTTTTAAAGTTACAGCAGTCGTAAGTAATGAATATATTCAACCAATATTTAACCAAAAGCCTAACTTTAAAAAACTGAGTGTCAATTTCCATTGTAACTTAATTATCTAAATTTTGGGACCAAATTATAGAATTTGATCCATAAATTGTTTATAATATCCATGTTCAAAGTTCAGTTTTGCGGAAATAGTAACTGCTAAGCAATTGTTTTAACTCCCTTCTCATTACGTCTGTTTGCCAACACATGCATATTGTTTTTCTAGCTATTTCTTCCTTGTTATGTCTGTGTGCCAACAGAGACATATTGTTTTCCTAGGAATTCTTTCTTTCTTCGTTCTTTCTTTACAGGCAAATTTCTCCGACATTTCATTTGAAAAGTATATCACGTAGAAACTCCAAACTTGGCACAATTATACTTCTATAAGTATAGTCTCGCCTGTTTATAATGAGAGGTCATGTTTTTCAAAATAATGCAAGTGAGGGCTAATTAAAGTTTTAAATCTTCAATATCTTATATACTACATTAGATGTGGTTCCGAGTGTTTAGGAGTTCGATCATAGCAAGGTAAAGGTCATCTCAAATGTGAAGGACATTTCAAGATCAAATGTCATGTTAAGGTCAAAGGTCAATTTTAGGCCAAAATGTCATTTTTGAGGTCAAGGTTCACTTGAGGTAGAGGTCATCTCAAGACTAAAGGTTATTTCAAAGTCAAAGGCCACTTTCGACGATAGCTTTCTTCTAGCCATAACTTGGTCAATTTTTATCCAATTTTGATCATGTTGGGCTCCAATTGTAGCTATATTGTAATGCTGCACATTTGTAAACGTACATGTGACCTCTAAAGGTAAAAGGTCAAGTCATTTGGACCTTTGAAAGTTCACAGTCATAACTTGGCCACTTTCCATCAAATTCTAACAATGTTGGACTCAAATTGTAGGTATTGCACCACTGCACATTTTTATAAGAACATGTAAACTCAAAAGAGCAAAGGGCAAGGCCATTTGGCCCTTTGAAAGTTCCATCTTGCCATAACTTGGTCAATTTTCATCCGATTTGGTTCATGTTGGGCTTAAATTGTGGGTATTGTAACACTGTGCAATTTGTAATTGACCTGGAAAGGTCAATGGTCAAGGTCATTTGGACTTTGACTGCAAAATTTACCATTTTTGGTGATGAGCGGGACGTATTTGGGGGGCCGTAGGTGTAAAGATTGTAGTGCTGTAAGTTGCAACTTCCAAATAGGCATAGGCTCAAAATATTGATCATAAAAACAGAGACCAAAGTATATCAAAATTGTGTCTTAGGCGTACATTTGGCTATCATGCAGATATCGTTTTTGGAAGCTTTTTGGAACTTGAAAAAACTCACAGGGCACCCCTAGACCATGGAGCTACTATAGATGGAGGTACAGCTAACGCTCATCAATGGAAAAAGTTCTGTGACCGCCGCTGATAAAATCTGGCCACTCATCTTAATTGCCTCTCCCCCGATGGGAATACACAACACCGCATACACAAATTAAACTAATTCCTCTCTGAGGAATGTCTCCAATATCACAAGTTTTAGAAAAACATATGTGCTTTTTGAATTCACAAATGTGTAAAAAGTATAAATCTTCAGTCAGCAGCAAAGGTAATACTTAGTAGTCATGAAATTATTTATCTATCACCTTGCTTATTAGAGGAAACTAGAGTGAGGTTTACAATGCATGGCGGGAAGTAAAATAGCCTGGCTCCTTGCGATTCGCTGCTCTGGCTTATGCATTCACGTTGGGAACTAGTCTTCCTGCACCCGACGGAGGGCGCTGCAGTATTTGTTGTTGTTTTTGTGCCTGTCAGCCTGAGGATCTTTGACACCACGTTGATTAATCGACTCTGTGTCTTTGAAATTTGGTGATTCGGAAAGCTTGGACCAAAGATGTAATGGGTAACCCCCCTATACTTTTTCGTGTGACCGGAGATGACCAACAATTTTTGGAGGCGCCAGAATTTTTTTTTCTTTTTTTTTTTTTTTTTTCAGGTGCGGGGGGGGGGGGGGGGGGGGGAGCGCGCTCCCGGCGTTCCCCCTCCCCCCCTAAATCCGCGCCTGGTTGTACCAATGGAAACAATGGACATGTTCTGTGACCTTGAGATGACTTTGAATCTGGATAGGTATTTTGGCCTTTTTTTATCCTTTTGACATATTTATAACAAAAACTCGTAACAAGCAAGAGACCAACCTGTGTAACATTTTCCGTAGAACATTTTGAAATAAGAAATTGAAATTAGCCCAAATTAAAAAAAAAAAAAAGACAAGGGGTATTTTGCAATAATCTATTCCATTTTGACACAACCGGCATACATCTGTATATAAAATAAGTGAAACACAAAGATATATTATGTTCATTTAGCAGGTAATTTTTTAACACACCATCCAAAAATCTTATATTTTAGAGAAATTACGTCCATTTGCGTCCGAATTGTAAACGAGGCTCTGATTTCAAATTGATATATTTTCACAAAGATTAAACAAATTCAAATGATTTTTTTTCGAAATCATCTACTCTTGCAGCTGCATCCGATGGTGGACATATTTTAATGAGGCAATTCTAAAGTTTTCTGATATTTGGGCAAAATACCTTTTCTACCCAGAATTTTCTAGATCAGTTAATTTTTAATTATATGCCAAATTTTCTTCATCCTCAGACTTCGTTGTTTTCAGATAAACTGGCTATTTTGAGCACATGTATCAATATCTGGGTGAAAATTTACATAGAATTTTGTTTATAGCCACATTTCGGTGTTCAAAGTCATTTCAAGGTCAAATGAAGGTCAAGTTTTATATATCTATGGAATATGTCACTCTCTGCCAAATTTCATGAAGCCTGACCTTAAACTTCAGAAGATAATGCCAAATGTATTAAATAAACAAAAATTAATCATTTGGCCCCACAGTGAAAACAATCTAAACAATAAAAAATATGTGGATAAAAGTGTTTGGTTTTCAATTTTGCAGGGTATGGAAAAAAGTCACATTATATACTAACATTCAATTTCCAATTCTGAAATCAGCCGGTCCCAAGCAACCAGTACGTGCACGTCTTATCTACAACTAAAACTAAGCCAATCAGATAATGATACTAATTACAATTAGATGGATGGATGGAGGTAGGGAGGGAACGAGATACATTTTCCCGGTCACTAATTTCCCTGAATATGACTGATTTTATTTTCCTGAAGAGGCACTCACTGTTAAAATTTGATTTCCTGTTTTAATTTTCCAGAATGGCATTTCTCATAAAAAAAAACGAATGGATACAGAGACAAATATTGTGCTTCTTGAAATTTGGCAGCATACAAGTGCAAATTTTGTCTACTCCGTAGTGAAGTTACACGTTGACTCTCATGCGACGCTAAAAATGCAAAAGCAGTTTCACATTTTGAAAAAAAAATGCGTTTGTGCTAAGTAAAGCATGCACAACAAAAACATTTGAAACTAGAAAGGAAGATTTGCTTCAAAGCAAATCTGTCTGTGTGCCTTCCAAAGTTGTAAACATTAAATGGTATCAAATTTTGCGCTTTGGTACTACACAATACATTAAGCTTATGGCTAGATGAAAATTTCAAAGGTCCAAATGACCTTGATCTTGGACCTTTAACCTTTATAGGTTACATGTAAATTGCAAAAATGTATAGTGTTACAAATCCCACAATTTAAGTCAAACATGATTAGAATTGAATGGACATTGGCCAAGTTATGGCTATGTGAAACTTTCAAAGGTCCAGATGACGATGAACTTTGACCTTTGGGGTCAAATGTAATTTTCAAAATGTGCAGTGTTGCAATAACTACAATTTGAGCCAAACATGATCAAAATTGGACAAAATTGACCAAGTTATGGCAAGAGAAAGTGGCCTTTCACCTTGAAATGACCTTTGACCTTGAGATGCCCTCTACCTGAAGTGAACTTTGACCTTTAAAATGATATTTGACCTAAAATTGGCCTTTGACCTTGACATGACCTTGACATTTGAGATGACCTTGGCCTTGCTATGATCGAACTACCATACACTTGGAACTATATCTTCTATAGTATATAAGATATTGAAGATTTAAAACTTTAATTAGCCCTGATTTGCATAATTTTGAAAAGTATGACCTATCATTATCAAAAAGCAAGACTTAAAAAATATGCAGTGTTACAATAGCTACAATTTGAGCCCAACATGATCAAAATTGGATAAAAAGTTACCAAGTTATGGGTAGAAGAAAGTTGCCATCAAAAGTGGCCTTTGATCTTGAAATGACCCTTGACCTTGAAATGACCTCTACGTGAAGTGGTCCTTGACCTTCAAAATGACATTTTGGCTTTAAAATCACATTTTGACCCAAAACCGACCTTTGACCTTGACATGACCTTGACATTTGAGATGACCTTTGCCTTGATATGATCGAACTCCAATACACTCGGTACTACATCTACCATAGTAAATAAGATATTGAAGATTTAAAACTTTAATTAGCCCTCATTTGCATAATATTAAAAAGCATGACCTCTCATTATAAAAAGGCCTGACTTCATCCATAGAAGTATAATTGTGCCAAGTTTGGAGTTTCTACGTATAATCCTTTTCAAATGAAATGTCGGACAAATTTGCCGGTAAAGAAAGAAAGAAAGAAAGAAAGAAAGAAAGAAAGAAAGAAAGAAAGAAAGAAAGAAAGAAAGAAAGAAAGAAAGAAAGAAAGAAAGAAAGAAAGAAAGAAAGAAAGAAAGAAAGAAAGAAAGAAAGAATTCCTAGAAAAACAGTATGTCTGTGTTGGCACAGAGACATAATTGCAGCAGAAGCGTGGATAGATAGATGGGTTGGTAGTTAAACTGCTTACGTATTGAACTTAACTGTTTCAATGCAGCTTATCAAACTTCTTTATCATGCCATGAATAATCCATGTTGCCATACACATGATGACATACCTGTATGATTTCACACCATCAAACAGAGTGAGTAAAATATACACAGCCATCATTCCTAAAGCTTGAATATCATTTTCAGGTGCCAAGATTGTTGAACAGGTACCCACCTTTAATGTACCAGCTATCATTTTGAAACAGTGGTCAGCCAGATGGCGTCCATTGTTTCATACCAATTATAACGCACAACGCCCTGTTTTGTTTTGTTCTATGGGCTTTAAGATGTTTTAAAGTGTATGGCCGCTCTCTGTTATAACTACATTCTCATTGATCCATAAGAATCCACGCCCCCATTGGACGGCTCTGGTTGGCGCGCCAGGACCAATCAGCGTTGTGTTTTAAGTCGGTTAAATGGGCTCCAGCGTACGCTGTCTCTTAAACGGTTTTAATGACCCATCTTACTTTTTAACAACTTTATAAAAGATAATTGACACCCATGAAAAAGTCTTGGGCCTAATTCAATTTTATTGCACATGCACACCTGACCAGGTAACAGAACTGTCAGAAACCGAGACGGACACGACAACCCCAAATTGTACAAAAATCGGCTCTCCTCAAAGCTAGTAGTGAGCTTGCCTGTTTATTGGTTTTTATTGCTTACAATATATTTCTGTCTGGTTTTTTTAGGACACTTTGTGCCTGGCATGTTGAAAAATGTTATTTGTGCTTTTAAATGTGTAGGTTTAAGGCAAGATGACAGTTTAACAGATTTTAAAGCAGCTAAGGGCGGAGCCCGCGGCTGTCTTTTAAATCTGTTAAACTATCATTTTGCTTGATGACCCACTTACAACGCAACACTGATTGACATTGATGCTTTCCACTATGGCGCCCGCAATGGGACATGAAGAAAAAAATCGTTCCCTCGAAATGTCTTTCGTGAAAATGAAATGTTTATTTGCATGCGACCGAAATATTTATTTGCTTGGGAATGAAATATATTGCGAGGGAATGCAATACTGCTTTCAATGGGTCCAAGTATCTACTGAGCAATCACACAATCTGCAATATATTTCGTTCCTGGGGCATTCCGTGATAACCGTCTGTCACGGACGGGACATTTTGGAAAGTTTAAATCCTTGCATTATAAAATTGTTAATTTACTGATAGCCTGCATATGTGCAACAAATGAAGTATTGTGAACATATTCACACAAGTTTGAATGTTTTGCTATGCTAATTCCTGATGTTTTACGAAAAGCGTGTGTGTCACGAACGGGACAAGCTATGGACATAGCCTTTAGGACCTATCACATATGCTGACAACTCTGAAGTTTGTGCGTATTTTAGATAATCTCTCTTAGACAATTGAAAATGTTGTTTTCTAACATTATGTACCATTGACAAGTCCAATTGTTAAAAAAAACAACTTGCTTTCCTAATAAGAAATTTGTTGTCACGGGCGGGACACACTTGTCCACCATCATAATTTGATACATGCAGGCGGAAAATGCCATGCTGGAAAGCTAATTTACCACAGAACAGAAGGGTTTCTTTTTATATTTAAATTAATATATGATATAAATTTTAATACAATGGTGACACATTGGTACCTCCTGTGAAGACCACCTTCTATGGTCGACCGCATGACTTTTGAATTATGGCCATACAACAGTTATTCATCCTATGTTTAATAATGACATGTCACTTGCGACATATAATAGTCACGGCCGTGGCAATGGTCGATGGGAATACATTAAAAAATATCTGAACGCTATGACATTGTACTATTACAAGAGCATTGGCTGCTTGAAAAACAAATTGATTCAATCAGTAAACATGTGAAAGGGATGAATGTAATTGGTGTTTCTGGTATGACCGAAACTGAGTTAATACTAGGCAGGCCGTATGGTGGTTGCGCAATATTGTGGAACATTTAAATAATTTTAAGGTAACCCTAGGTTGAATTTACATCAAAACGGATATGTGGCATATTATTATTATTATATATCTTTATTCGTACACCAAAGCAGTAGTACACTATATGACAAGAAAAAGGAAAAAGAACACACACATTAGACAATAATGTCAAAACAGTTCAGTCGGTCATTATGACAACTCGGCGAACGAGCGGTCAGTTAGTTGACAAATGTTCAATGATTTCGTGACATTCGGCCTGCGATAAGTTAGCTATCAAGCTTCCGTCCCTTATTTCACAGACCTCACGAATAATTTTTGCTGCAGCATTTACTTCAGATGATGGCTGAGGCATCTGTTGCTTAAGAGTCACCATTAAATCATTTAAATTATACAAAAAGAAACTATTTTTGGAGATAGCATATTTGGAAAGGATATAATTCAAAGAGTTACAGACAGTAGAACGACTTCCCCCAGCAGCCAGTTTAGCCAGGGTACTCACAATCCTGTTTTTACTGTGATATGACTGATAGAAAAATTTGAGAAATCGCTTGTGGAGTTGAACTTCGATGTCTAGGTCTTTACAAATTACGTGTAGTAGGTTATTGTGACATCTGTACGGAAGCTTCCATAATAGTCTTACTGTTTTTCTCCATGCGGTATAAAAAAGATCTATCTCCCTACCAGAAAAGTCCCATAGTTGACAACCGTACAGAGACATACAATACGTTTTGAATAAACTATATCTCGTGGTGGCATACACATGCTTGAATTGAGACATCAATATATTAACTTCGGCATTAAACATACGTATATAATTACGGATATTTTCTTCAGCAACCTGTGGGCCGATCATGTTGCCAAGATGTTTGAAAGAATTAACATTCTGGACATTTTCCCCCTCAAACATTAAAGAAACCTCATCTGACATACCGTTACATCCAAATGATAGATATTTTGATTTATCAGGATTGAATTGTACTTTATATTCCTTGGAGTAGGATGTACAAACAGATAATAATTTTGACATGGAAGTGATAGTTGGGGCTAAAAGAGCTATGTCATCTGCATATGCTGCGGCACCGACAAAAGTATTTCCGATATGCCATCCAAAGCCTGATTCTTTCAACCTAAGTAGCAAATCGTCTATATATACTCCAAACAGTAAGGGAGAATGGACTCCACCTTGTTTGACGCCATTAGAGCAGTCAAAAGGTCTTGATAATGTATTTCCCCATTTAACCCTGACACTTTGACCGACATACATATTAAGCAGCAGACGACATATGATGGGATTCAGACCTTTTTCTAGCAATAGGGTAAACAATTTCACATATTCAACCCTGTCAAACGCTTTACTGGGGTCCAAAAACATTACGTGAGCACTAGACCCGTGCTTTTGATAATAGTTTATAGTTTCGGACACAACAAAGGTGCACTGAGTCGTTGAACCTTGCGGCTTGAAACCAAATTGCAGATTGGAAGTGTCCAGTACAGCAGGATTGTCATTTATAATAATCCAGTCTAAGAGTTTACCCAGAACACTGCCGAGGGCAATGCCTCTGTAATTCTCGGAGTCATTCAGACATTTTCTTTTGTTTTTAGGAATTGGATGCAGAATTACATTTAGCAGACCACTTGGAGCACAGCCGTGTGTTATCATTGCGCTAAATAGAAGAGCAGTATGCACATAAAGGTTGTCACTGCCATGTATGATATGGTCAGAGTAATGACCGCTGTCTCCGTCATGCTTTCCATCTCATGGCTAGTTTAACTTTGTCAACTGACACATGAAGTGAATTAGCATAACAATCATCTGTGGTACTATTATTCTGAATTAGGGAATCTATCTTTTCTCTCAGATTTAGCATTTCGGTCTCATCAAAAGAAACTGAGTTGTATAGACTATCATATTTTTTAGCAAAACAGTCGGCAATATTCTGGGTATCAGATTCATCGTCAACGGAGGTTGGAACTACACGTTTGCTATTCTTAATTTTCTTAATCTCCTTCCAAAAATCTCTCGTTTGATTATTCGATATGGAGTCTGCAAGATATTGGGCACATAATTTGTCTTTATCTTTTTTAACCGATCGTATAGCGAGGTGATACCTGGCACGTGTTGAGCGTCTAATTTCGGCGACAATTCCCTCACGTGGACGATTATTTGACTTCCATATGAAGTGCCAGAAGAGAGCTTGTTGTTTAAACTGTTCAACGTGCTCGTTCCATCCAGGAACAGTTTTGGACTTACATGTGGATGAATGTGGTATATTTTTAGTCCCCGCCTGAATACAGGCTTCAACAATGTCGTCATGATACTGCTTAATGGTTTCAGTATGTTTTTCACAAAATACGTTATGACAGTGTATAGCTTCCCATGGTATAACGATGCTGTCCAACTTATTACCCACTGATATTTTGTATGCTTCTATGTTTTCTTTAGTTGCCGAGTGCCACAGAGGGTGTGAAACAGTGGCATCAGCAACAATACGTATATGGGAGGGAGCAATTTCCAGTTCCAGTTTTACCGCGGAATGATCGGACATGTTAATGGCGTCATGAAGAACACTGTAGTTAGTCACTAAATTGTACATGTTATCAGAAGTAAAGATATGGTCGATTATGGATCTTTCGCTGTTTATCTTACTTTCGTAGGTAAAGTCAATCTGGTTGGGATCCCGTGTTAACAAACATTCCAGGTCCTCAAGTTCTATGAAGGGGGTGAGGACCGCTGTGTTCATGGATATCACACGTGAAAAATCGGTGTTGAAATCACCGCCGACCACTACATTGTCGATATTAATTTCTTGAAACTTAGTGGATAATTCATCTAATACACTTTCAAATTCTCGTGATGAGTCACCTGCTGATGAACTATCACATGGCATATACACATTAATGAAAAATATTTTATAGTTGTTCATTTCTATAATTATTGCACAGACTCGACTCGAGTTAAATGACACAGGGGAACATTTGCACTTTAAGCTTTTTTTCCACAGTATGGCACAACCTCCATATGGCCTCCCTTGGAGGAGATCGTCATTTTTCATACCAGACACTAGAGATATATGGCAGTTAGGAACTTCTCTCTCCAGTGTGCAAATTTCTTTGCTGAACAACCAGTGCTCCTGTATGAATACAATATCGTTCTCATTTGCTAACTTCCTTATGTATTCGAATCGGCCGGTCCCGTGGCCATGTGAGTTATAACTTACAACTGAGAGGTTCTGCGTTGTAGTCATCATTAGAATTAACAGTGACAGAGTACAGTACAATATCAACATGGTGAAATGATTATGGATGATCCTCTACAGATTCGGGTCTTGGAGGGACATATTTTCTGACTCTAACTCTGGCCGGCCATAAAGTTTCATCAAATAGATCTTGAAATTGGGAGGCGGGAACAGAAAGTTTAAACGACTTAAATTTTGCATTTGGGTTGGATATACATTCCAAGGCTCGCACGTCAAAGGCAGCGTCAAGAACATGCCGACGGAGGTCACATGTCGTAGTGGACTTGTCCACTCTGTAAATAAAAAGGTCCCTATTGGGCTCGGGCGCACCTTTGAGGCGACTGCTGGTCTCTACTCGACCGGTAATGATTTTGTGCCTTTTGGCCTCTCGTTGACGTTGCTTTTTTGCGACATATCCGGGTATTGCAAAACCATCTCCGTCAGTTTGCCTCGGGCGTTCTGACGGGAGAAAAATTCGAGATCCTATGGCATCACCCCCAGTGATACTAGCATTGCTTCTATCAATGGAAGATTGACTAATTGCTCTCCGAAGCGACCCTGTCACAGAGGGGGAGCGATCAGAGCGAGCATCATTTATGAAATGGTCCCTTGACACCCCTCTCCCGCGAAAAGCACCGCGTCCGCGAGCCCTACCTCTGTGCCCGCCACGTGGTCTGACATTACCGTTATTATTCAGTTCAGCAGTCAAGGGGGGCTGTGATATCAGTACGTTGTCAGTTATTGGTCCGGGTGCACTTGCCTGTGGTGGCAAACCCGTAGGGTCATTATTACCCTGTGACACTGCGTTTGCATATGTGCGATCAGGGCGAACAGAAGTGATATTGTTCAGTTTATCCTTAATCTGCATGTTTTCGCAAATTACTCGGTCTACCGACTCCTGTGTGTTAGTCAAGCGTGCTTCTAGTTGATTAAGCCTATCAATTAACGACACATTGTTCAATTCTTCGGGATGGGATCGGGGTATGATTCCTAGGCTTAATGCATCAATGGCTATGATGGGCATACTATTGGCTTTTTCCAATTTGGAGAATGCTGACAAAATGTCTTGAACATTAGCCTCGCTACCCGTTCTACCATTCGGACGAGCGGTAGAGTCTTTCCTGCCTTTCTTGTCGCCGACTATGTTTGAGTCACAATGATTCCATAAAGAATCTTTCGCGTCCGCAATGTCTTTGGCGGTGAAATGACCAAGCACAGCATTCTTTATACTGTCTGCTGTGCCACTCTGTAAACTAAATAGCATAGAGGATGAATTAGGATATTTTGTGTATTACATGTGAGATCGTTCCTCTCTTGGCTGTTCTTATCAGTCTTATCAGGCACGACAGTCACTGACACTGTGTTTTGTCCATCGTTATTACTAGACATGGAACCAATAGGTTCGTGACATGCATTTTCGTGGCTTGGTGTTGCCTTTTTTTCAGACAGGTTTCTTCATCTCCATTATTACCTGGATTTGGGTGTCTTACATCTTTGCAATTCTTACATAGCCATAAGTCGTCTCCATAGCATTCTACAGATCTGTCCTTTTTGTTATATGGACATGGGCCATTGATTAGCCCTACACATCTTGGCATTTTGATTTCGCTCCACCGAGACAATAGTTACTTTGATTGTCAAAAAGTGTCAAAAACACACAAGGCAATACAAAGGCTCCATACGTATACAGATCCGGCTGCGTATCCAATATGACGGGTACTATTTGGTTAAAAAACCAAATTTCTGTCATGTTACTCTTCGGAACACTCGTCTATATGCAGTCTCTATTGCTTTACATTAATGACTGTGTCATTTGATTTGAGATTCAGTCTGTGTATCCACGTAAATATTCGATTCTTACCAACCTTGAAATTGCCGCTACCATTCAGCCCTGACGCATGCGTAGATATACTGCGAATCACGTGATATAAGATTATTGTTCATAAATATATATATATATATGCCCTGTAATACTTTCAAAGGAAATGATAACTCTATGGAGTATAATGATATACTGACTGAAATAAGCCTTAAATGTGAAGAACTCAACACTGACAACATTATTATAGACGGTGACCTTAACACTGATTTTTCACGCCTCGTGTCACTTCACACACAATCCCTATTGTCTTTTATGATAAATGAACGACTCTTTTGTGGGTTAAAGCATAACAAAAGCCAAGTCGATTTCTCTTACGAAAGCAAAGCCAATCGTAAAAGGTACACACTAGACCACTTTACAATGTCGAAAATCTAGCCGAGGTATTAAGCGGCTATTCCGTGATGCATGAAGGCGACAACCTCTCTGACCATTCACCTTGATTTGTACATACCGACCTCCCATAGTGTAAAGGAAGAATCTTAAATTCACATCCCTAAACCACTGTGGCATGATGCAAGTAAGGTAGATTTTGAAAAATACAGTATCAAGCTCAGTGACAATATGAAATATAGTAACATCCCTCTATCTGCTGTGCACTTTACGAATACAAAGTGTAAGGAACACGCATTTAAGATACAAAAATATCATGACGATGTTATCTTGGCTTGTATTGACGCTAGTAAACCATATATCCCCCATACTTCGACCAAAATGAAGAAGGCAATATCAAGTTGGAAAACACTCATGTGGAAGGTTACAGAAAGGAAGCGATATTTTGGCATTACATTTGGAAATGCAATAATTCGCAAAGGTCTGGTCTTTTGGCTGACATCAGAAACAATACTCGCGCCAAATATCATTACGCGCTCCGTTTTGTTAAAGCAAACAAAGAAACTTGTGCGTCTAGTCAACTAGCCTACAGTAGTTTGAGCAACAAAAATAGAGACTTTTGGTCAGAAGTGAAAAAAGTTAAAAACACAGGTGGGTGTAGACCAAAAGTGGTTGACGGAGTGTCAGAATCCCACGAATTTGGAGAGCTCTTTGTAACTAAGTATGCCGAACAGTATAATTCAATTCCCTATGATACACATAAAATGGAGCAAGTAAGGAATGACCTTGACAAGGCTATATCCCATGGCAAGGACGCGCGTATCGGGAACTACATTTCTGTAGATAAGATCAAAAATGGGATCCTGAAATTAAAAAGAAGTAAACACGATGGGGACATTGGATGCTACATTGATCATATAATTAACGCTGATAGCTCCTTATATATACACTTATCACTACTTTTCTCAACCATGATTACCCATGGTACTGCTCCCAAATGACTTACAAGGTTCATGCTCATCCAATCCATAAAGATAAACGGAAATAAATAAATAACTCTGATAACTATCGTGGTATAGCCCTCAATAGCATATTTGGTAAATTATCAGATTGGATTATTATGGTTGATAACATGAAGACATTATGTACGTATGAGTCACAATTTGGATTCAAATATAACACGTCTACAATTCACAGCACTTTCGTTTTGTCCGAATGCGTGAATTATTACACAGCCAATGACAGCAATGTTAATCTTATTTTTCGTGATGCTACAAAGGCTTTCGACAGGGTCGAGTATGTCAAGCTTTTCAGATTATTAGAAAGAAGGGGATTTTCTCCAACAATCATCCGATTACTTATTGAGAGGTATACGAACCAAACTGTTAATGTAGTATGGAACATCACGGTAAGTGCGATGTTCCAATGCCGGAATGGTGTGAAACAAGGAGGAGTACTCTCCCCAGTCCTATTCTGAAATACATTGATGAGTTAATGGTCAATTAAAAAGGTCTGGATTTGGATGCCACATCGGTATCAGTAAATTTCACTCAAAGGTCACCATATTAATGGCACAATTTGGCTATGACTTTTCATCAGCACGGTCCAAATTGTTCAAAACTCACTGTGTGTCATTCTATGGTTCCCAACTGTGGGACTATTCAAATAAAAAGTTGAGATGTATGTTACATGGCGTAAAGCAACATGCCTTACATGGAAGTTGCCATACAGGACACACAGTTCCTTACTGCCCTATATATGTGAAGTACCTCCTTTTGAACTTCAAATGCACACCCGGTTCTTGAACTTCATAAAAAAAAATGGTACGAGCTGTAGCCCATTGGTCACTTCACGCTGTAAATAAATCCTTCAAGGTTCATGATCGGATGTTGGCAGATCATTTAATTATTAATTGAAAAATTATAGTCTTGAAAGATCACAGGTAGTAGAGGCCGAGCTCCCTCATACTCTTTATAAATCTGATGTAGTCGAAGGCCCAACAGCCAGGTCGCAGCTCATTCAAGAGTTATGCGACATCCGTGACGGGAAGCGAGACTCACCCTTGCATTCTACAGAAGTAGTAGAACTGCTTGATCACTTGTGCCTTTCATGATGCTGTGTTGTCGTTTTGAACTGTTTGATATATGGACTGCCTTTTTTTTTTTTTTTTTTGATTGCATCATAATTCTCACCATGTGACTTTTTACTTCAAACCCAAATGTTGAATTCCCATTTCAATTTGTCATATGTACTGAAAATACAACATGTGTACTACCAGTACGAAGTAAATATATATATATATATATATATATATATATATGTGTGTGTGTGTGTGTGTGTGTATATATGTATATATATGTATATATAGGTATATATTTTTTTTAAGAGTAAAAAAGACACAAATACAAATACAATATATATATACAGGGACGAGTTATAGATGGACTACCAACGGGAGCGCTAATCCCTTTAGTGGTCAACTGGGCGCGACGACTACAAAGCGTGTTCACTAGCGCCGCTCAAGTTAATCCCCCCTGCTCAGTCTGTCTGTTGTTCCACCTATGTTTCCGCGTTCGGTTGTATCGGGTTACATACATCAGGCTTACATCGGGTGTGCTATTGTACCAAGTTCAAAAACGGAGAGTTTTATGCGTGCGCAACCAGTCTCATCGTTTGAATCAGAACCGTGCGAGTCCATCCATGTGTTTTTCGTTGAAATCGGCCGATAAAAGGGCTAGTTTTTTGCATTTTTTCTGTACAAAATGATGCAAAGTTAGACAACTTGCGTGCGTAATAATTTCTTACGCCGTAATCAGCAATAAAAAATGTAGTTTTAAATGGATAGTGTATGCCGGTAGAATCATGATGGTGGTTTCATTTCTTGTAGCTGAGTCCGGTGTAACGCTAAATTTTTACTTTAAAATGTGGAACACGGTGAAAAATTTTGCACATTTCAGTCGGTGACGCGATTATTCTCGCCTTTCATCGCGTGACCTGGCCCACGAGACTGCCAGCGGCCAGCGCGGACCGTGGAGTTGTGTTTGTTCAGCACTGAAGGTGCTCGCTCAAACACCCGATCACTTGAGCAGCGGCAAAATAGATGGTACAAAGGGGGCCCCGCCGTTGGTAGTCCGTCTATAACACGTCCCTGATATATAAGAGCCTTTGAAGTAGAGCAAACATTATTCAGCGATCTGTCAAACGGCGACAGCGACAATCTGGTTTTACAGCGTGACGTCATGGAGGCGGCCCTCCCGTACCCGTGACCTCAAGCATGGCAACCAAGTTGTGTTGCCTTGCTTCGGTCAGCGGCCGGCGGCCGCTCGTGGTCAGTGGACGGGTGGCGGGTTGGGTCTTCCAGCCCCTACCTCTTCATCCCGTTTTTAGGGATACGGTTTTATTGAATTTAGTCCCATCTGTATACTTTATGTAGTTAGCTTGTTAAAGTGTGTGGGTCAACACACACTTTTCTGTATTTCCTGAAATTCTTTCTTTCTTTCTTTGTTTCTTCTTTCTTCTTTACCACCAAATTTGTCCGACACTTTTTTCGGACACTAATATACATAAAAACTCCAAACTTGGCATGATTGTACCTCCATACAAGGACTTTGACCGTTTTGTACAGAGGAATGAAGATATTTAAAATTATGCTAATTAGGGGCATTTGAAATTTAAATCTTGAATATTTTCAAAGGTATAATAGATACAGATGTCATTCTAACTTCTACTAGGGTTGACCAGTGCTCATCTAATGAATTTAAAACAAAAGTCGTAGCAATTAAAATTATGCTAATTAGCAGCATTGGAAATTTTAAAACTTGAGTATTTTCAAAACTATCATAGAAAGAGATGTCATTTTAACTTCTTACAGGGGGTTATTGATCATTGCGCATGTGTTGAATCTAAAGCAAAAGTTGTAGTAATTTAAATTCTGCTAATTAGCAGCATTTAAACTTTAAAACTTGAATATCTTTAAAACTGTTATAGATAAAGGTGTCATTTCAACTTTTACTTGGGGCTTGTTGACCATTGCGCATGTAATAAATCTAAAACAAAAGTTGTAGCAATTTGAACTATGCTAATTAGCAGTATTCGAAATTTTCAATCTTGAATATCTTCAAAACTATTATAGATAGAGATGTGAATTCAACTTCTGCAAGGGGGTTGTTGACCATTGCGCATGTAATGAATCTAAAATGAAAGTTGTAGCAATTTAGATTATGGTAAATAGCACCATCAGAAATTTAAAATCTTGAATAACTTCAAAGCTATAATAAAAGAGACGCCATTCCAACTTCTACTCCTGTGTTATGGAATAGTTGTACACTGCCATACCAATATGCTGTGAAGACACACACACTGATTTGCTATGCAGCAAATCATCTTTCCTAGTTTTGTAGTTATTTTCTCAATGAGTTCCATTTCTCTTTCGAAGCTGAGTTTTGTATCGCTATTTTGTGCGTTTTCCTTTATCTTCACGTTTATGCTTATTTTGATGTGTTTATTTGTACTTTTATTTCCTCATCCTTAGGTTTCGATAAATATTATTATGTACGTGGGTACTGTTGATTCAAGTGCCATTTTTTCCCGTCTTTGGTGTGCAGGACCACTGGGGTAATCCATCGCGGCACGGCCTTTGAAGGGACATCGTCTGACGATTCCCGCTGCTCCTGAACATTAAAGTTTTTTATGGAACTACAAAAAGGCCAATTTCTCTGACCTTAATGCTGCCCTCTCCGCCGCCCCGTGGGACACTAGCCACGCAGTGCACGATACAGTTGATGATGTCGTGTCATACTGGTCCGATTTGTTTTTATCAATTGCAAAAAACTTCATTCCTTTCAGGGAAATCACTATCTGGCCTGGAGATAAACCATGGATAACCTCTGCAATTAGGAAACGCATTCCTCAAAGAAACCGAGCATGGAAACGTTTCAAGAGAGTACCTCGTAGTCCACTTCCTTATAACTATGACACTAACACTAAATTGGATAGATTTTACCAACTGTACAAAAAATGTCGCAATAGAGTCGTCAACTTAATAAGACAATCTATGCGCACATATTTTCCCAAACTGAGCCGTCAACTCGACGACAAGGATATTAATCCTAAGCAGTGGTGGAGTCTCTCAAAGTCTGTTCTGGGATGCAAAGTTCATGAAGACATTCCTCCACTCATCGAAGATGAAAAAATTGTTTCCTGTGTCGCCGAAAATTTCAATATTTTCAATGAATATTTTGCAAGCCAATGTAGAATTCCTCTCGATATTGAGGCCCCACCCCTGCCCCAGTTTACCTTTCGAACTGAGTCACGCCTAAATTATATCAACTTTGATGAAGACAATGTAAGCAAAATCCTCTCCTCCCTTAGGCTCTCCTCAGCGTCTGGCCCTGATAACATAGGAAATACTTTTCTCAAAAATACAGCTGATTCAATTTGTAAACCTCTCTCTAAAATCTTTAATCTCTCTCTCCGCCTTTCCAATTTTTCTGACTCCTGGAAGAAAGCAAATGCATGTCCCGTGTTTAAGAAGGCCAACAAGCAGATTACAAGTAATTATCGCCCTATATCTCTGCTGTGTAACGTCTCCAAAGTCTTTCAAATATTGGTCTTCAATTCCCTTTATGAATATCTATTAGACAACAATCTCCTTACACCCAAAACTCTGGATTTAAGGCGGGCGATTCTACAATTAACCAGCTAGTATATGTTGTCCATAACATTTACTATGGCTTAGAACATTCCAAAGAAACGCGTATCGTTTTTCTAGTTATTTCTAAGGCCTTCGACAAAGTTTGGCATGCTGGCCTCCTTTTTAAACTACGTCAGCCAGGTATCTCTGTTAACATTGTTACATGGATCGAAAGCTATCTCTGAAATCGATTTCAACGAGTGGTCATTCATGGCCAATCGACTTTTTGGTTGCCTATTGTAGCTGGCTTACCCCTCGGATCCATACTGGTTCCACTTCTTTTTTTGGTGTACATCAATGATCTTGTTGACGATTTTTCCTGTGATGTGAGGCTTTTCGCTGATGACACATGCTTGCTAGAAATCGTTCAAAATCCAGCGGAATCTGCTCACCACTTAAATAGAAACCTTCTACATATCCAAAATTGGGGAAAATTATGGCGTGTCAGTTTCAATGCCTTGAAATCTTTATCTGTTGTCTTCACTGCCAAAATTATTAATTTTTCAATTTAATTTAAACATATTTATTTCAACTGGATCGCCCTATAATACATCGAGATGTCACTAATCGAGGGGTTCTCCAGAACATAGAGTGACACACAAAATGTATATTACAAAACACACAGGACAAAACAAGAACAAAGTTACCCAATTAACAGAGAAGCTGTACACATGCTTCAGATTTCTACCCTGCATACAAAAATCACAGTAGTAGTAGTCATCAAAATGCAAAACAAAGCAAAATAGTTAACTGCAGGTAGAATGTACACATATACGTCCCTGTTCACAATAATACGGATTAGCGGTAGGAAATTTCATAAAGGACATTTGGTAAGTAAGAATTATCAGCGACCAACCCAATTGAAAATTACTGCTTATGCATAACAGAACTAAGATATGAAGCGTCTAGTATCTACGATGTATCTGTGGAAAGCATCACAAATTTGTATGTTGATGGGAATGGACAATTGGTCGCTACCAAAGAGAAGAATATGAGCTAGTCTGTCACTCGCTGTGTGTATAATCAGATTTGGGTGGACGCCGGGAGCAATAATAGGGATGATGGAGTTGAGTAGTCTAATTCTATAAGTTGAATACTTTGGACAAAAGAACAGGTAATGTTGCAGATCTTCAGTGGGGTAGGAACACGAACATGTAAAATGTGGGATGATGTTGACTTTAAAGAGATCAGAGATAAGTCTCGAGAATCCAAGACGAAGCTGGGTATGACAAATGTTGGCAAATCTGTGTCCTTGGGTATAATAAACAGGAACATGATCCACTGCTAGTAGTGTTGCTTTCAGCTTTGATTTGAATATTTGGAGGGAAATTGAGTCTCTTATATCGGAGGGAAGATTGTTCCACAGTTTGATAGTGTCAGGTAGGAAGGATTTGTCTAAGCGGTTAGTTTTGCAATTGATGGGACGTATGGAGCTAGTGTGGCGGAGGTTTCGAGCATTAAAAGCAGGAGGAGTTAATTGAGAGAGATAGGAGGGTGTTAAGTTGTGATACATTTTGTAGAGAAGAAGTAACTTAGAACACTTCCTCCTGCTAACGAGAGTTGCCCAACCAAGTTCACGTAAGAGATTGGCGCGTGATGTGTGCCTTAATGCACCTGTGCATATTTTGGCAGCTTCAAACTGTATGGATTCAATAAGATCGGAAAGTCCCTGACCGCAGTTGTCAAAGAGCACACAACCATATTCAAGAATTGGTCGAACCATAGTTAAATATAGTTTAATCAGAGCTTTGCGGGGAAGTTTATATTTGAATCTACGCAGAAGGGCAATTCGCTGGCTCGCTTTGGTAGTAATACGAGTAATGTGAGAATGCCAGGATAAATTGCTACTGAGAGTAATACCAAGATGAATGTGTGAGTCTGCCGCAGGTATTTCAGAGTCTCCAAGACGAACGGGTGGATGGTGTGGTTTAACAAGTTTGGTTGAAAATATGACAGAAAGAGACTTTAAAGCGTTAAAGGTAACATGCCACAACTTTCCCCTGTTATGTATAACAGAGAGATTAATATTCAAGTGATTAGAAGTTTCAATTCGGTCATTAACAACTTCAAGTAGACTGGTGTCGTCAGCAAAAAGTCTGACATCACATGTAATATTGTCAACTAGGTCATTAACATAGACAAGAAAGAGAAGTGGACCCAGGATGGAACCCTGGGGCACACCAGCTTCAATAGGTAGCCATGATGAAGATTGGCCATGAATAATCACTCGTTGGGATCGGTTTGAGAGATAACTATCAATCCATGCTACAAGCTTATCGGAGATGCCGAGTTGTCGAAGTTTAAAAAGGAGACCAGGATGCCAAACATTGTCAAACGCCTTGGATACGTCTAGAAACACCATTCTGGCTTCTTTGGACTGTTCTAGGCCGTTGTAGATATTGTGAAGGATGTACACAAGCTGATTGATAGTAGAGTCATTGGCCTTAAAGCCAGAATTTTTGGATGTGAGTAGGTTATTTTGTGCCAGGTGTTCATAGAGTGCATTAAAGACCAGTCGTTCAAACACCTTTGAAACATTACAGAGCAAAGAAATAGGGCGATAATTATTTTAAATCTGTCTGTCGACCTTTTTGAAAACAGAACACATATTAGATCTCTTCCAAGCATTGGGAAAGAAAGAAAGACTGAGACAAAGTTGGAAGATTTTTGTAAGTGGTTTACATATCGAATCTGCTGTGTTCTTAAGTAGGATGTTCCCTATGTTATCACGGCCTGATGCCGAGGATAGCCTCAGGGAAGATAGTACTTTCTTGACACTCTCTTCATTAATGGTAATATTGCGTAGACGTGCCTCAGTTCGGAACGTGAAATCGGGCAGGGGTGGGGCATCAGCGTCAGGGTGTGTTTTGCACTGGCTGGCAAAGTAAGAGTTAAATATTTCACATTTTTCCGTGATGCATGATACGATTTTGTTATCGTCAATGATTGGGGGTATATGTTGGTGCATTTTGCATCCCAGAACAGACTTGGACAGGCTCCACCATTGTTTAGGATTAATGTCCTTCTCATCAAGTCGAAGCTGGAGATTGGAAAAGTAAGAAGAGACAGATTTCCTTATTATGGTCACAACCTTGTTGCGATATTTTTTGTAAAATTGGTATAACCTGTCAATCTTGAGGTGAAGGTCGTAATTATGGGGGCGTGGTTGGTTGGATGCTCTCTTGAAGCGTTTCCATGCACGATTTCGACGTCTAATATGTTTTTTAATGTCTGTAGTTATCCAAGGTTTGTCCTTAGGGCGAATGGTGACTTCCTTATAGGGAATAAAGTCCTTTGCAGTAGATTGGAAGAGATTAGACCAGTAGGATACGGCATCATCAATAGAATCGAAGACATCATGAGCAATGTTCCAAGGGGCTGTAGAAAGGGAAGCATTGAGGTCACAAAAATTTGCTTTATTGAAGTCCCATACTGATCTTTTGTAGGGCTTGTCCTTGTAAAGGGAAAGGGAGAAAGAACAAAAGATTACCCAGTGGTCAGAATTTGAGATTGGAGCAAGGGTTCCAGAGTCCAGAACAAGACCTGGGGAATCAGTAATGATAAGGTCTAATAAATTATTCGAGTATTCACTTATCCTAGTGGGTTCATCTATAAGTTGAAAGAGATTGAATTGATTCACAAGGTTGACCAGAGATAAACCTAAATCGCTGTCCTCATGTTGAGAGTTCCAATTTGCGCACCTGTTTATTAAAATTATCAAACCTCCCCATCCACCTGTTCTTCTTGGTCCATCAGCTATACCTGAGGCCACCTCCCACACCCATTTCGGTATAACTCTTAGCAGTAATTTTTATCTTGGCATACTCACACAGCCCGTATCGTTAATAAAGCCAACCCGTGCAGTGCTGTCCTTCGCAGGTTCAAACTTTCCCGAAACAAACCTGGTCAGGCTTTATTTCTCTATGGTTTGACCAATTCTGAAATATGGTTGTGTCCTCTCAAATAACGATGGTCAAAGACTGTCAGATTTACTCGAATCTATTCAGCACGACGCGGCAAAAATATGCACCGGTGCCCTAAGACACATTTCTCACATCAAACTTTTACAAGAACTCGGATGGCCTATCCTCGCTAACCGTCGCAAATATTTTAAATTTATCTTGTTCTACAAAATGACCCATGATCTTACTCCTTCTTATCTGGCCAATCTCCTTCCACCTCCTAACTTTGTTCCTGCAACACGTCATTCTAGACCCATACGCACCATCCAGTGCAGGACTCTCCGCTTCGACAGCTCCTTTCTCCCTGATACTATCAAACTTTGGAAAAACTTACCCATGGACATAAGAGATTCAATCTCGCGCCAAATCTTCAAAACAAAACTCACGTCTTCAAAACAAAACTCAAGACAACCCTGCTGGCTGTGGACAATGTCCCCGACCTTTTCTCCTATGGGTTTCGTTTTTTCTAATATCTGCCTAACCCAGCTCCGGCTAGGCTTCTCCAGGCTTAACTTTGACCTCTGTAAAGTAAATATAGTTCCAAGTGCTACTTGCTTCTGCTCTTTCCAAACTGAAGACGTTACTCATTTCTTTCCTTTTGTCCTAAATATGCCTCCCCTAGAAATTACCTTTTGGATAATTACAATACCTCTTTTAGGTCCTGGCGTTCACCCTGACCTGATAATCCGCACAGCTAGCGAAAGACTGATTCATATATTCCTCTTTGGCAGCAAAGAACTACCTGATCTTCTTAACAGCAATATCTGACGCCGTACAAAATTATGTAGTTGAAAGTAAACGATTTGTTTTCTAATCCCTTCCATAATCATGCAGTTTTATTCTCTCCTGACTGTTAAATCATTGTGACCTGTCACCTACTGACCAAATTATATAAGAAGCACACTCCCTATGCTCTATATCTTATGACATACAGCTTTAAGTTAACCAAAATTATAATTAATTGTATGTACTTATTGATTTACTGGCGATAATTACGCCCAGCTTCTATTGTCAATAGTGAATAGTAATAGTATGCCAAGTGTCATTACGTTATATTATAATCTCAATCTGAGTTTTATAATGTCCTATTTTTTTTATTTTAAACATATTTATTTCACCTGGATTGCCAAGTAGTACGACAATACTAAATGAATGGCTCTCCAGACGAATGACTATTGATATTTGTGTATGAGTATATCACAATTTTGTCGTGTATACATTTGTATGGTAACATAGTTTGTAATGTCTTGTGCGTATTAAATATATATATATATATATATATATATATATATATATATATATATATATATATATATATATATATATATATATATATATATATATATATATATTATTGTGTGTCTCTCCGTGTCTGGAGAACCCATTGTTATTAGTAATTTTTGTACTATAGGCTATAATCCAGTAAAAATGAACATGTTTAAACTGAGTCTTCCTTCATTAGAGGGCAAAACAAGCAAGATAACTATAAAGTAAACCACTAAGGCTGTGACATGTTTCCATGTTTGCATCATTTCCCTGTCCACAAGCATACTTTAGGCTTGCGCCTGATTTCGCGGTGCCGTAACACCACTTCCCCTTTGCCTTGGGCCGTCGCTACCTGTAGCCACGCGACTGTTAAGTATGATTGACGGGTGACATTGTTCGTTTGGCGGCTGAAAACCAAACGAATGACACATGGACGTTCAGATGTTTACATGCCTGTTTTTTTATTTTTTTTTTTTTTTTAATTTTTTTTTTTTTTTACTATTGTGTTTTTTATACGGTTTTTGTTTTTTCTCATATTTGTACTTTAGTTAAAAGCTTGAAAGTTTGACAACTTATAGAAAGGACATTTATCTTGTAAAAATTGTTAAAATCTCAAAATCGCGCATGCAAAGGTTTTTGGTGTCTTACCTGTCCTTACACACAAATAAAACCGCCAGTTTTCCCTGGTAGCCGTGTTAGAAAAGTGTCTAAAAGATGGTTGAAAGGCAGGCAGGCAGGCAGGCAAGAAAAGCTGTCACGGTTCCTATCCGTTCTTGCCTTTGCAAAATTAATGCTTTTTGGATAAAAGTGTAAGGAACACTGCAAATTTTAGTCCGTCATTTATGGTCATAAAAAGTGGTACCTAAAATTCTGCCACAAAACAGTAAGTCATCAGTCCACCTACGTGGAAATTAAGGTATGGTCTGAAACAATAGAAAAGTTCAGTTGAAAGTCCTTCGTGTAAGGTAAGGTATGTATTTAAACAACAGAAAAGTTTATTAACTGCTGTTCTGTCATGTTCGGGCAAAGTAGTGGAGCCAGCTGAGAAGACAGGACTCAAGTGGGAAAGTGGGCAAAGCCAATGCAACAGTGTTCTTACATTTATATGTTCTAATACCATTTTTTCATGTAGCATTGGTTGTTTTTATCACAGGTAAAGCGGGAAAAAAATCCATACTTAAACAGTTTACATACAACAAACACAAAATTGAAGGCCCTGATCCTGACCACACACATGCACCTGAGAGTAAAAAGGAAATAAATCCTCCCTGTGTTCAGTTTGATTTCTCTCGCTGACAATGTATACTTTTGTTTTGCTTTCGAAATTGATGTGATGTGCATTGTACTTGATTTCTGGTTTTTTTTTTTTTTTTTTTTTTTGTTTTTTTTTTTTATTTGAACCTTTGAAGCTACTTTTACTCGGTGAAAACGTTTATTTTCTATAGGAGAAACTTGGACAAAGACGGTTTTGTGTGAAAGTTGTGTCGAAAATATGTAGGTCTGTTTGCAATTGAGCAAAAAAGGTATTTGGTACATTTATAGAACATCGATGTCGTGACCTTCTTTTTTTTCATCTACCTCATCCAGCACAAAGTTAAATGACAAGCAAAAAAGAAAAGAAGGTGAAGAAGAAGAAGAAGAAGAAGAAGAAGAAGAAGAAGAAGAAGAAGAAGAAGAAGAAGAAGAAAAAGAAGAAGAAGAAAAAGAAGAAGAGAATTGTGACAGTCCTTTGCTCAGCTGATAATACAGGCACGGAATGATCCCAAGGTCACCTTTGTCTCACTGTTGCTAACGTGAACACATCATACGCTCTCAAGGTCACCTTTGTTTCACTGTTGCTAACATGAAAACATCCTACACCGACGCCAATAGCGCCGACGACGGACGCATGACCGTAAGATAGGCTCACCTGATTCATAAGTCAGCTGAATTAGAGACAGTGCAGTGCTCAGCGGACCCTACATGCACAGACTGAAGTGCTTCTGTGAACAATGATATCAAGATCACCTCTGTTTCAGACCATGATGGTCACTGTTGCTAACATGTACATATCTCCTTGCCGATCGTAAAAAAAATACATTAAAATCGCAGCTTCATCTATTGAACAAATTAAGGTCTAGGGGTTCCCACAAGTGTCCCTATGCAATTAAAGGCAATCGGCTGGGCTCTTTTAGAAATTTTTTAACATTTTGCCAAAAACACAAAAATAAAATTCATTAAAAACCGTGACCAGTTGAACGAACCTGGTTGAGATTCACCTTAGGTACATCCCCACCCAGTTCCAAGTGAATCTGCTTGATGGTTTTGGAGAAGTCAAAATTGTGGATTTCCATTGCAATCCCCATTCTGTTACATAAATAGAATGCATGCATCGACCAGCAAGCACCCGTATTTTAAAAAATTGTTAAAAAACAGGCATTCAGAACAAATTCAGAACTAGGAGTCTCTAGGAGTGTTCCTGTTTGATATCAAAGCAATTGGGTGAGCGGTTTCCGAGAAGCCTTTTTTAATTATTTGCCCAAAAATACAATTTAAAAAAATCATAAAACCACTTGGTAGACACCCATCCAAGGTTCATTGCCAACAAATTTGAAGTGAATCTGGTTGACGGTTTCAGAGAAGAAATCGAAATGTGAATTGGCATTAGAATGCCCTTTGACTTACATTGTGATCAATAGGTAAGGTGCAATTACCAGTAAGTAATTGAATTGAAAAAATCTTTAAAAATCAGGAATCCATAGCAGTGTCACCTAGTGAACAACTTGTTTGACCCTTTTACAAGGAACACATCCACTAAGTTTCAGCTTAATCTCTTAATCTGTTACGGTTCCGGATAAAAGGGAAAAATACCAAAACACACACACAATTAAAAAAAGGAGTAAAACTGCAGGGGCCACCTGGTGAACAAAATTAAGAACTAGAAGTCCCTAGGAGTTTTCGTTTTTGATATCAAAGCAATTGGGTGAGCGATTTCGGAGAAGATTTTATACGATCGATTTTGGAGAAGAAGATTTTATAAGATTTTCCCCAAAAAAAGAACAAAAAGAAAATAAATAAAAAAAAAAATTAAAAAATCCAAAAATCACTGGCGCATGAACATTTGAACATTACCCCCCATCCCCCCCCCCCCGGAAAAATTTGGAATTTCAGCATGCAAAATGGTTTAACTGGGGAGTTTTGAGTGGTCACATGGTTCACGAAATCACATTATTTTCGTCATTATTGTACTGATTTGGCTATTTTCCCTCGAATTGTATACAAATTCTGATGAAAATTAGCAAAATTTGTTTAAAAAAAAAAAATAATAATTAAAAAAATAATAATATCGCCATGTTATCTACTTTCCATGGTGGACCACAACATGAAAACAGCAGAAATGCAAGTATGAAATCGGGAAAAATATTAACTTGCTTTGCACAGGTTTGTGGCTGAAATGCTGTAATTATTTATGAATTAAGATTGATCTAAATTTTCAATAAATTCATATGTAACTAGAACAGACTGATTTTCCAACAGAAAATCAAATGTCTCTCGGTGGAACACTTACGTCTCTGAATAAGCTACAGGTGATAACAAATTAATAATGACCAAGTTTGCTTGAAAATTACAATGCTATTTTAGCTCTCACCTAGATATATTACTCCAACAATTTTCATCAAGTTCTTCAAGACTTATTGCAGAGAAACCAATTTCACACAAATGACCCTGTGACTTTGAAAATCAGGTCAAGGTCACCCAAATACAATCCCAACCTTGGTCTTACCTTGATGCATAATCCTACCAAGTTTCATCAAATTCCATCATGTTCTTCATGACTTATCGCACGGAAACCAATTTCACATAAGTGACCCTGTGACCTTGAAAATTAGGTCAAGGTCATCCAAATACAATCCCAACCTAGGTCCTGCCAAGATACATAATCCTACCAAGTTTCATCAAATTCCATCAAGTTCTTCAAGATTTATCGAATGGAAACGAATTTCACATAAGTGACCCTGTGACCTTGAGAATTCGCTCAAGGTCATCCAAATACAATCCAACCTAGGTCTTGCCAAGATACATGATCTTACCAAGTTTTATCAAATTCCATAAAGTTCTTCATGACTTATCGAAAGGAAACCAATTTCACATAAGTGACCCTGTGACCTTGAAAATTAGGTCAAGGTCACCCAAATACAATCCCAACCTAGGTCCTGCCAAGATACATAATCCTACCAAGTTTCATCAAATTCCATCAAATTCTTTAAGATTTATCGAACGGAAACCAATTTCACATAAGTGACCCTGTGACCTTGAGAATTCGCTCAAGGTCATCCAAATACAATCCAACCTAGGTCTTGCCAAGATACATGATCTTACCAAGTTTTATCAAATTCCATAAAGTTCTTCATGACTTATCGCACGGAAACCAATTTCACATAAGTGACCCTGTGACCTTGGAAATTAGGTCAAGGTCACCCAAATACAATCCCAACCTAGGTCTTGCCTAGATACATAATCCTACCAAGTTTTATTAAATTCCATCAAGTTCTTCATTACTTATCGAACGGAAACCAATTTCACATAAGTGACCCTGTGACCTTTAAAATTAGATCAAGGTTATCCAAATACAATCCCAACTTAGGTCTTGCCAAGATACATAAATCTACCAAGTTTCATTAAATTCCATCAAGATCTTCAAGATTTACCGAACGGAAACCAATTTCACATAAGTGACCCTGTGACCTTGAGAATTAGGTCAAGGTCACCTAAATACAATCCCAACCTAGGTCTTGCCTAGATACATAATCCAACCAAGTTTCATCAAATTCTGTCAAGTCCTTCAAGACTTATCGCACGGAAACCAAGTGTCGAAGAACCTGAACAAGAAGAAGAAGAAGAGGAAGAAGCGGAAGAAACGGGCACTAAACCAATATGTCCCCCGGCTTCCACCGGGAGACATAAATATATATGAGCACCAAATGCGTAATTTTCATAACTCCAGGGACCTGCTATATATAATTTGCAAGTCCCTGGTAACACTAAGATACTTAAATTATAAATATATAAAGCGGTTCCTCTCCAGTAGTACTCCCATCTCATGCATCAAGAATGATTTCACCTTACTTTTAAAAATGTCCTTACATTTATTTGATATACCCTGGCACGTTCTGCATGGGAATAGGTATATACATGGTACAGTAGTACCTGCAATTACCCACCTAGCCGAATATTTTAGCATTTTTCAGGAACTGTGATGCAAAATTTTGCTACAATGCTCCAGTTGTACAACCTTGGACCAGCTGCAACACGCGACCGATCAGCAAAATCACCCCCACAAAGAACCACCTGTAAAAAAACGGTCGTTCAAATCAACCGTAACCAAGATGTAAGACAAAGCTAACAGGAAAGCTGGCTAACATGTGCCGTTATTTTGCAGTAAAAGTCAACTCAAACACAGCATATTATTTCAACTTGTCTGGCTAGTCAACTTGGGCCGGGAAAAAGGATAGCGCCACGATGGGTGCAGTATCTGTATCTAGTATCGCTAGGTTTCAGGTGTCCGTTCTCCGAGTTATCAGAGCAAACAGTCTTCAACGTATTTTTAAACGATGACTTACAATATATATATATATATATATATATATATATATATATATATACATCAATCATTATTGATGCCCTGAAATAATTGCAAAATATATATTTTGGGTTTCATATATTTTAACCCTCTTCCCACCCCCACTCGGCAAGATCGTTCCAATGCTTATTCACAAACCATTGGCATAGGGTGCGGAACTCACTATTTTCACAATGGCAAACATGTCGATTGGATATTTTGAAGAGGTAGTGTCCTACCTGGAGCAGTGTTGCAATGGCTACAATTTGAGCCAAACATGGTCAAAAGTAGATTAATATTGACCAAGTTATGGCTAGAAGAAAGCCACCATAGAAGGTGGCCTTTGACCTTGAAACGACCGTTGACCTTGAAATGACCTCTACCTGAAGTGAACCTTGACCTTAACAATGATATTTTGACCTAAAATTGGCCTTTGACCTTGACATGACCTTTGACCTTGACATGAACTTGACATTTGAGATGACTTTTGCCTTGCAATGATCAAACTCCTATAAACTTGGAACTGTATCTACCATAGTATATAAGATATTGAACATTTAAAACTTTAATTAGCCCTCATTTGCATAATTTTGAAAAGTATGACCTCTCATTATAAAAAGGCAAGACTTCAATAATGTGCAGTGTTACAATCGCTACAGTTTGCGCCCAACATGATCAAAATTGGATAAAAATTAACCAAGTTATGGCTAGTAGAAAGCCACCATCAAAGGTGACTTTTGACCTTGACATGACCTTTGACCTTGAAATGACCTCCACCTGAAGTGGTCCTTGACCTTTAAAATGGCATTTTGGCTTTATAATGACATTTTGACCTAAAACTGACTTTTTCACCTTGAATTGGCCTTTGACCTTGACATGACCTTGACATTTGAGATGACCTCTGCCTTGATATGATCGAACTTCAATACAATCGGAACTACATCTACTATAGTACAGAAGATATTGAAGATTTAAAACTTTAATTAGCCCTCATTTCCATAATTTTGAAAAGCATGACTTCACATTATAAAAAAAAGACCTGACTTCATCTATAGAAGTATATTCTGCCAAGTTTGGAGTTTCTACGTCTAATACTTTTCAAATGAAAATGTCGGACAAATTTGCCGGTAAAGAAAGAAATAAAGAAAGAAAGAAAGAAAGAAAGAAAGAAAGAAAGAAAGAAAGAAAGAAAGAAAGAGAGAGAGAGAGAAATAAAGAAAGAAAGAAAGAAAGAAAGAAAGAAAGAAAGAAAGAAAGAAAGAAAGAAAGAAAGAAAGAAAGAAAGAAAGAAAAGAAAGAAACAAAGAAAGAATTCCTAGAAAAAAAATTTGTCTGTGTTGGCACATAGACATAATTATTATATCTAGGAAGTGGAAAAGTGTTCACCCTCCGCTTTATTTTGACAACGACAACTGAAGAATGTAGATTTTCATAAACATCTTGGACTAGTTGTAAGCCCCATAATTAGTATCTTGTATCAAACGTAGAAGTCGCGCTGAGGCAATAAAATAAAGGTTAGCAATCGGCTGAGTACCAGCCGCCCCACTGCGTCAAAGCCAAAGCTCAATGCAGAAAGTTGCCCCGATAGTACATACAGGTCCAAAAGTACTGGTGAGTTTTTATATAAGTGGTAAATAAGTCTCACCGTGGCTGATGAACCTTTATGCCTTGTTCCTGGATCCTTCTTGCCGAAGCACAAGGTCAAAACTTTTTTTCAGCTGAAAATTCATTACTTTCTGTTGTTCTCTTTTGTATTTCCACAGGCAAACTGGTCCACATATCAACAATTGAAGAGAGAAAAATTAACATAATCCCATGTAGAGCGTACAGGGAATTCTGCTAGAAATTGGAAATGCTCTCCTTTAATCATCCGTTGTGCCCTTCCACTGTTGGGACCTCCATTACAGCCCCCTCCCCCCCCCCCCCCAAAAAAAATTGAACTCCTCGTGCTACGTATTTAATTAAGGTGTGCGGATTAATTATTCATAGTCACATGAAATTTAGTATCCCAACTGCACTGAATAACCTAATCAGCGTAATTTTAATATAGAATATAACGGATATAGAGGCCCTTATCTCTAAGTCCAGTAGAATTAGAATTTTATGCTGTGTACTCAGCTGAATTCACGTTTTTTATACTTATTGTGACCCTCTCCATACTTCAGTGTGATAAGCAGAAAATACAATGTGCCATGACCCGTTTAACTCATTCCATACTATCGTCCCAGGCCTTGGTCAGTGGTTCTGGCACTGCCTGGCAAGTCATGCTGCAGGTGCCCTTGCGGCAGCTACAGCATGACTGGCCAGGCAGTACCAGAACCACTGACTTAAGACTGTATGTATGTTGATACTTGAAGGAAAGCTCTTTTCATGAAGAATTTAAATATGCGATTGTCGTCTTAAATCTAGATAAATATACGCAAATATCAGGGACTGGTACGGAATGAGTTAATTATGCTTACGTTTCAATATTTATAAATTATCCGCCCTGGTCAGTTCGTGTGAAGCAGAACTGAGAACAAAAGCAAAACTAGAAAAGATGATTTGCTGCATAGCAAATCAGTGTGTGTGTCTTCAAAGCATATTGGTATGGCAATGTACAACTATCCCATAACACAGGAGTAGAAGTTGGGATGGCATCTCTATCTATTACAGCTTTGAAGTTATTCAAGATTTAAAATTTCTAATGGTGCTATTTAGCATAATTCAAATTGCTACAACTTTTGTTTTAGATTCATTACATGCGCAATGGTCAGGAGCCCCCTAGTAGAAGTTAAACTGACATGAAGATGAACCAAATCGGATGAAAATTTACCAAGTTATGGCAAGATGAAACTTTTAAAGGGCCAAATGACCTTGACCTTTGCCCTTTCAAGGTCATGCGTTCTTATAAAAATGTGCAGTGTTGCAATACCTACAATTTGAGACTAACATGATTAGAATTGGATGGAAAATAGCCAAGTTGTGACTGGATGAAACTTTCAAAGGTTCAAATGACCTTGACCTTTGACATTTAGAGGTCACACATGAATTTTAAAATATGCAGGGTTACAATAGCTACAATATGAGCCCAACATGATCAAAATTGGATGAAAATTGACCAAGTTATGGCTAGAAGAAGGCCACCAAGGAAAGTGGCCTTTAACCTTGAAATGACCTTTGACCTTGAGATGACTTCTACCTGAAGTGAACCTTGACCTCAAAAATGACATTTTGGCTTAAAAGTGACCTTTGACCTTGACATGACCTTTGACCTTGACATGACCTTGACATTTGTGATGACCTTTACCTTGCTATGATCGAACTCCTATACACTCGGGACCATATCTACTATAGTATATAAGATATTGAAGATTTAAAACTTTAATTACCCCTCATTTGCATAGTTTTCAAAAGCATGACCTCTCATTATAAAAAGGCCAGACTTTATCCATAGAAGTATAATTGTGCAAAGTTTGGAGTTTCTACATGTAATACTTT
Organism: Hermodice carunculata; assembly: GCA_964020975.1. NCBI lineage: Eukaryota > Metazoa > Annelida > Polychaeta > Eunicida > Amphinomidae > Hermodice > Hermodice carunculata. The sequence continues at coordinate 77,437 of CAXHWN010000575.1, forward strand.
TCAAATGAAATGTCGGACAAATTTGCCGGTAAAGAAAGAAAGAAAGAAGAAAGAAAGAAAGAAAGAAACAAAGAAAGAAAGAAAGAAAGAAAGAATTCCTAGAAAAACAGAAAAGTGTCCGTTGACACACACACTTAAAATATAACGAAGTATGAAGTCCTGGTCACGTGCCGCCAATGTGGCAGAGGCATTGTCATTGAGAGAGAACATTTCTACGCTCACTTTGAACTTCATGTACTCGACGAAAAGCTTTGCATATTATTATACCTTTTTTTGGGGGGGGGGCAAACATGTTTCTCTTTTTTTGTTTTTGTTTTTGTTTTGTGTGTGTGTGTGTGTGTGTGTGTGTGTGTGTGTGTGTGTGTGTGTGTGTGTGTGTGTGTTTGTTTTTGCATGCGTCACTTCTTTAATAACACCATGGAGTTTACTTCGGGCGCACCACGTATCAAAAAGTTCAGTTACCATCTTTTGTTCTGCAACGGCGGCCAAGATCATGACAATATTTAAACAACTGTGGAGAGTAAACGGTTTACTCGGGACGTCTGTGTCCAGGACTTGAATAGAGGCTGAATCCTTGCTTTTCCTTCGCGCGGAACCAGGCCCCGCACGCCCCGCGTCAAACAAGCTGATGACCCAGCGCAAACCTTTCCCAACAAATCACTTCTATTTTCATTCAGAAAATAAATGTCACAAAAAGCGTTGACGCAGACGACATTTTATATGTGTACGAAACGAGTTAAGTTTTCGTTGCGATATGCAATGACTAGCAGTTTAATTGGCACTTGATCAAATGATCGTGCTGGGCGGTGATCTCATGACCCGCCAACGAGTTTACCATGGGGAAGAACACAGTGGACCTTGTAATTTATTACCAAGTAATAGCCAAAATTAATTGACGGTTAACCGTTCACTGGTAAGAACTACATCAAACCAAGATGTTTTCATGCATCCATGAAACCTTTCTTTGATGTTCACTGTTGAGATGACAGATGACCATGCTCCCAGCCGCCCACCAAAAGTAACAATTAATCATATACCTAAAAATGAAAAAAATTCTAAAGCATTCAGAAAACTACCGTGGCATGGCCCTCAGTAGTGCCATTGATAAATTGTACGACTGGGTAATTAGAGTGCCAGTGGTAATACCACTGACCCGTTCAATTTACAGTTTAGTTTCAAGCAACATAGTTCCACAGCCAATGAATTTTGTTGTGTCGGGATGTTTGCATTTTCATCTGAAGCATGGATTTAGCCCTCGCGGTGTGAACAAATCGTTTGACAAAGTCATATATGCTAATTGTACCATCTCCATTTTAATAGAGACAAAGGTTTAAATCCAAAACAATGTCATCTGCTATTAAACATGCATGTCAACAAGGCCATACTACTTCAAATGGGGAAACACTGTCAAAGCTTTTCAGTTATTCCAGTGGCATGAAGCAAGGTGCAGTGCTTTCCCCTATATTGTTAGGGTTTTTAATTTCAAGAGAACTACTATCAAAGTCAATAGACTTCCAGGTCGGATGCCAATTTTGGAATAATTTTCGCAGAGATATCGCGCATGATAACGATGTGACATTTCTCTCTCCAGCCACCACATCTGTGTCCAGGTTACTATAAATGTGTAAATCATATTCGAAGGAATCTTTTGTCCATTTCAACCCTGACAAGTCCGAAATCAATACATTGTGAATAATGCCGCTTCCGTCTACACCCCATGTTTGCCTTGCCTCGAAACAGAAGTACGTCGACTTCATCGACACATTTTCTGGTGAAGAAAACATTCATAACTGCGTAAGTACCTTAAATGGTAAATGACAGTGAATGTTCGTTTGGCTTCAATGAAACGTGCATTGAATGACAATAGCCTAATCTGTTCACAACTTATGGTCCTGCAAGGCTGATAGTAATGAGACCTCTGTGGAGTGATAAACAGCTCCAGTTGTGTTATGCCACGTGGTGGAAAACCGTCAGAGTGGTATGAAAACGTCTTTACAGATGTCATAGTGATCTGTGCACCATACGTGCAAGGAATGTGGTCTTTGAATTAAAATGTTCTTTCTCACGTTGAGTGCAATGACATTTTCAAACATCTATCTATAAGTTGGAAAAAACAAATACTTGTTTAGTCGCTTTTCTGATGGATCGATGAACTCAATACTTTCTTTTTGAAGCGTCTCTTTGTAAGGAATGTGGTCTTTGAATTATAATCTCTCTCACATTGAGTGCAATGACATTATCAAACATCTATCTATAAGTTTGTACACTCGTTAAGTCGCTTTTCTGATGGGTCGATAAACTGAATTCTTTTTTCTTTTTTGTGAAGCGTTTCTTTTTTAAGTATGCCTTTTCTGTGTAATAGTGTAATACACACACACGCACACTCGCATATATATATATATATATAACGCACACACACACACACACATATATATATACATATATATATATATATATATATATATATATATATATATATATATATATATAAGGGATATTTTGGGAATTTAAATGTTTATAAAAGAAATGACATACGAAACAAAGGCGCCACGATCAGCTGTGCATTGATTTCAGAGGATGAGTGTGGAAGTTCCTTCCCTGCGAAGCAACTGGTTTTGGGGGATTTTCATTATGTGTGTGTGACAACACAGACATATTGTTTTTCTTTCTTTCTTTCTTTCTTTCTTTCTTTCTTTCTTTCTTTCTTTCTTTCTTTCTTTCTTTCTTTCTTTCTTTCTTTCTTTCTTTCTTTCTTTCTTTCTTTCTTTCTTTCTTTCTTTCTTTCTTTCTTTCTTTCTTTCTTTCTTTCTTTCTTTCTTTTTCTTTCTTTCTTTCTTTCTTTCTTTCTTTCTTAACAGGCAAATTTGTCCGACATTTTATTTCAAAAGTATTTCACGTAGAACCTCCTAACTTGGCACAATTATACTTCTACAGATGGAATCTGGCCTTTTAATAATGAGAGGTCACGCTTTTCAAAATTATGCAAATGAAGCCTAATTAAAATTTTAAATTTTCAATATCTTATATACCATAGCAGATGTGGTTCCGAGTGTATAGGAGTTTGATCATAGCGAGGTAAAGGTCATCTCAAATGTCAAGGTTATCTCAAATGTCAAGGTTATCTCAAATGTCAAGGTCATGTCAAGGCCAAAGGTCAATTTTAGGCCAAAAAGTCATATTTGAGGTCAAAGTTCACTTCAGGTAGAGGTCATCTCAAGGACCGAGGTCATTTCAAGGTCAAAGGCTACTTTTGATGGTGGCTTTCTTTTACCCATAACTTGGTCATTTGTCATCCAATTTTGATCATGTTGGGCTCCAATTGTAGCTATTGTAGCATTGCACATTTTGGAAGTCTTGCTTTTTTATAATGAGAGGTCATACTTTTCAAAATTATAAAAATGAAGGCTAATTAAAGTTTGAAATCGTCAATACCTTATATACTATAGTATATATAGTTCCAAGTGTATAGGAGCTCGATCATAGCAAGGCAAAGATCATCTAAAATGTCAAGGTCATGTCAAGATCAAAGGTCATGTCAAGGTCAAAGGCCAATTTTATGTCAAAATATCATTTTAAAGGTCCAATTTTGATCATGATAGGCCCAAATTGTAGCTATTGCAGCACTGCACATTTTGAAAATCACATGTGACCCTTAAAGGTCAAAGATCAATGTCATCTGGGCCTTTAAAAGTTTCACCCAGCCATTACTTGGCCAATTTCCATCCAATTCTAATCATGATGGACTTAAATTGTGGGTATTGTTATACTGTACATTTTTGCAAGTTACATGTGACCTCTAAAAGTTGAAGGTCAAAGCTTAAGGTCAATTGGACTTCGAAATTTTCATCCAGCCATAAGCTAAATGGAATGTGAAGTAGCGAAGCACAAAATGTCATTTTTGGGGTGAAGGTTTACTTCAGTTAGAGGTCATCTCAAGGTCAATGGTCATTTCAAGGTCAAAAGTCTATGGTGGCTTTGTTATAGCCATAACTTGGTCAATTTTTATCCAATTTTCATCATGTTGGGCTCCAATTGTACCTATTGTAACACTGCACATTTTATAAAAACATGTAACCTCAAAATGGCAAAGGTCAAGGTCATTTGGCCCTTTGAAAGTTCCATCTTGCAATAACTCCCTTAATTTTTATCAGATTTGGTTCATTTTGGGCTTTAATTGTGGATTTTGTAACACTGCGCAATTTACATATGACCTGTAAAGGTCAAAGGTCAAGGTCATTTGGACTTTGAAATTTGCATCCAGCCACAAGCTTAATGTAATGTGAAGTACCAAAGGATAAAAGTTGCAGCATTTATCATTTACAACTTTTGAACGCACACAGACATATTTCCTTTAAAGCAAATCTTCCTTTTTCTGGTTAATGTATTCCTATTATATCCAACAAGTAAAAGAATGGTCGTTTTTGCTGGCGACAGAAGTTCCTAATGCGAAAAAGGTGGTGCCCTTGTTGCGTTGGCTGTGTTCAGCTGTCATATTCTTATCCACATTTAGACGTGCATGATAGCAGAACAGGTCAAATGTCGTAACACCAAACAAATTCTTTCGCACAAATATGAGATTGTGTCTCTGACAAATATTATTTTGCCCTAATTGGGGCACCAGATGCTTTCGCGAAAAACAGATTTTAATGTCACAGTATGACTGACATTAAATGGTTGTGAATAGTCAGCCAAAGAACTATATCTTGACAGTCTTCTGCTGACAATACAGGACATTCGCGTTAGCTGCAGTGCTTCTTTGCCCGTATTATTCAAAAGAAAATGCCCGTATGTGAGGACAAATCTCTGTATCAAATTAGGTAAAATGTGTTGTTCCTACCACACAAGCAACTTTTGATAAATCGTGATTATATTTTCCAAACATACATTTAGCTTGGTGAAAGGAGTCGTGAAATACTGGCAATTGGTATTCTTAAATTTCGACAAATGCTAGTACCACCCTCACTCTTCCATCAGTGCACCAGTATCGTGGTGGCTGATTGTCACCATTGCCCAGGGACAGGGTCAGAAATGCTTGCATTTTAGAAACATCTGATCTCTACAACTCTGTTTGAATGGTAGCCCAGAGCACATTGATCTAGATGTAATCAAATCTGCAACTGTTATAGACGAAATGATTTGGTTGCGTGACCGTAAAGATTTATCACTGTTCACTGTTGAAGAAGTGAATAATATTATTTTCTGCCTGTGTACGGAAGAGTCGTTTATTTGTTTACTTTTTTTTATTTGCTTCCCATTATTACTTTTTCTTTTAAGGAAGCAACTTACATGCACCCTTGTGCCTGCAGAATAACTGTGTAAACGCTGGTGTCAGCGGCCGGATGGGGACGGTCAGCTTTGTTTCGCTTGAGTGGCTAGTGAATAGCCATGCATTAATCAAAGGCCACTTTCTACTTAGCCTTATCGCAATGATAATGGGATTAAAACTGTGCAGGACTCAATAGCTGCTACTGTTGAAACCGGACAAGGCGGCAGTGTCGACAACTAAATAAATAACACCATACCGTGAGGTTGGCATAATATTTACGTCTGTGTGCCAACACAGACCTATTGTTTTTCTAGGATTTCTTTCTTTCTTTCTCTTTCTTTCTTTCTTTCTTTCTTTCTTTCTTTCTTTCTTTCTCTCTTTTTCTCTTTCTTTCTTTCTTTACAGGCAAATTTGTCCGACGTTTCATTTGAAAAGTCTTACATGAAGAAACTCCATACTTGGCAGAATTAAACTTCTATAGATGAAGTCTAGCCTTTTTGTAATGAGTGGTCATGCTTTTCAAAATTATTCAAATGAGGGCTAATTAAAGTTTTAAATCTTTAATTTCTCATATACTATAGTAGATGTGGTTCCGAGTGTACAGGAGTTCGATCATAGCAAGGTACAGGTCATCTCAAATGTCAAGGTCATGTCAAAGTCAAAGGTCATATCCAGGTCAAAGGTCAATTTTAGGCCAAAATGTCATTTTTGAGGTCAAAGTTTACTTGAGCTAGAGGTTATCTCAAGGTCAAAAATCATTTCAAAGTCAAAGGCCACTTTCGATGGTGGCATTCTTCTAGCCATACCTTGGTCAATTTTTATCCAATTTTGATCATGTTGGGCTCAAACTGTAGCTATTGTACACTGCACATTTTTGAAACTTACATGTGACCTCAAAAGGTCAAAGTTCAATGTCACTTGGACCGTTGAACGTTCCATCCATTTATAACCTGGCCAATTTCCATCCAGTTTTAACCATGGTGGACTCAAATTGTAGCTATAACAACACTTTACATTTTTGTGAGAACATGCAACCTCAAAAGGGCAAAGGTCAAGGTCATTTTGCCCTTTTAAAGTTCCATCTTGTCATAACTTGGTCAATTTTCATCCGATTTGGTTCATGTTGGGCCTATATTGTTGGTATTGTTACACTGTGTACTTTACATGCGATCTGTAAGGGTCAAAGGTCAAGGTCACTTGGACTTTGAAATTTGCATCCAGCGATAAGCTTAATGTGATGTGAATTACCAAAGGATAAAAAATTGTAGCATTTAATATTTACAAGTTTTGAAGGCACACAGACAGATTTGCTTTGAAGCAAATCGTCTTATCTAGTTTTTTTCTTGACTTCTGTGGGCAAGTGCTCCCCTCACCACCCGGGCTGTTGATAGCTGGGTAGAATCCAGACGATCATTATCAGCTTTTGTGCATCCATCCCAGACCACACTGGCGTACACCAGACAGACAAGGACGTACAAAAAATAGACATTCCAGAATTTTTTTGTTAAACTTGTAGACGTTTATTTATTGTAACGTGGTTTTCAGTCAAACTGTGTACATAAAAATCGGACGAGTTAAACTCCGAATATTATCAAACTTGCCGAGAATACCGATCAACGTGATCGCGATTTCACTCGGGTACCAGTTAACAGAGTTACAGGATACTGAGGTACAGGTTGACTGAAGTACGAATTGAAGAGGTTACGAGTTGATTGCAAACCTTAATATCTTGCTTTTCTATACTGAGCTTGACACGAGCGCCTGCTTTTCCTTAAAACCTAGACTTGTACAAGTCCCTGGTGCATGTGCCTATTTTCCCATCCCGCGGTCTCACCCAGAAGTGCGATACATTTCTGCCCTCTACAAAGTTTACAGTATATTAGAAAAGAAGATTTGCTTCAAAGCAAATCTATCTGTGTGCCTTCAAAAGTTGTATATATTAAATACTACAACTTTTATCCTTTGGTACATCACATTACATTAAGCTTATGGCTGCATGCAAATTTCAAAGTCAAAACGACCTTGACCTTTGACCTTTACAGGTCACATGTAAATTGCACAGTGTTACAATACCCATAATTTAAGCCCAACATGAACCAAATCGGATGAAAGTTGACAAAGTTCCGGCAAGATGGAACTTTCAGACGGCCAAGTGACCTTGACCTTCGCCCTTTTGAGGTTACATATTCTTATAACAAGAGGGCTGTGTGAACAGCCCGTGCCTCAGCTGATCTTGACAGTCATCACACTTGCAGCTCTATGAACTTGGGAAAGGATCAAGGACACCATGTTCTGAGTAAGTCTGACCTTTATAGAAAAACACCTACATGTGCAAAATCAAAGTTCAAGTAATTCTCAAGTTATAATGAAGAGTAAAATTCATGTATGTTGCACTGTGACCCCACAAACGAGGTTAAAGTCATTCATGTACTGTCTCAGCATGACTTTCATACACAATAATCAACATGTGTAGCTAACTCAAAACATATCTCAAGTTATCAAGTAAACAGTAAATTTCGTGTCAGTTGTCCTGTGAATTGGCATTAGAATGGCCATTGACTTACGTAGTAATCAATAGGAAAGCTACATTGAACGATAAGTACCCGAATTGAAAATCCTTAAAAATCAGGAATCCAAACCAGTGCCACCTAGTAAACAACTGTTTGACCCTTCCACAACAATATATCCATCACATTTCAGCTTAATCTGAGGGATGGTTCTGAGAACAAGTAAAAAATAGCAAAACCATACAAAAAATTTATAAAAAAAATTGCAGGGCCACCTGGTGAACAAATTGGGAACTAAGTGTCCCCGGGAGTGTCTATGTACGATATCGAAGCAATTGGGTCAGCGGTTTTAGAGGAGAAGAATTTTAAAGGTTTGCCCCACCAAAAAAAAAAAAAATACATAAAAAATCCAAAAATCAATAGAACGTGACCATTTGAACAAACTTGGTAGAGATCTACCTAAGGCACATCCCCACCAAGTTTGAAGTAAATCTGGTCAATATTATTAAAGTTATGACCATTACAAGAAATTCCCATGTTAAGTTTTCTTATTAAAACTTTTGTAGAGATTTTTGAAAAAAAAATCATAAAAAAATCCAAATTCATTGGACCATGACCATTGGAACAAACCTGGTAGACACCCACCCAAGGTACATTGCCACCAAGTTTGAAGTAAATCTAGACGATGGATTTGAGGAAGAAGTCGAAAATGTAAATTAGCATTAGAATGCCCATTGACCTACATGGTAATCAATAGGGAAGGTGCATTCACCCCAAAGGAGCCGAATTGAAAAAATCTTTAAAAATCAGGAATCCGCAGCATTCCCACACAGTGAACAACTTTGTTTGGCCCTTCCATTCGGAACATGTCCACCACGTGTAAGCTTAATCTGAGTGACAGTTCTGGAGAAGAAGTTGAAAATATCTATAACACACAAAAATTCACAAAAAAAATAGAAAAAAACTGCAGCGCCACCTGGTGAAGAAATGAACAACAAGGAGTCCCTATATGTCTTCCTGTGTGATATCAAAGCATTTGGGTAAACAGTTTCGGGGAAGAAGATTTTCTAAGATTTGTCCATAAAAAAAAAAAAATCATTTAAAATCCAAAAATCACTGGAGCATGACCACGTGAACAAAATTGGTAGAAACCCACCCAAGGTACATTGCCACCAAGTTTGAAGTTAATCTGGATGACGGTTTTGGAGAAGAGGTCAAAAATGTGAATTAGCATTAGAATGCCCATTGACTTCCATAGTAATCAAGAGGAAAGCTGCATTGACCGATAAGTACCCGAATTGAAAAAATCGTTAAAAATCAGGAATGTGCAGCATTCCCACATAGTTAACAACTTTGTTTGACCCTTCTACAAGGAACATATCCACCATGTTTCAGCTTAATCTGAGTGATGGTTCTGGACAAGAAGTCGAAAAAGGCTAAAACACACAAAAATTCAAAAAAAATTAGGAAAAAATTGCAGCGCCACCTGGTGAACAAATTAAGGACTAGGAGTCCCAGGAAGTGTTTCTGTGTGATATCAAAGCAATTGGATGAGCGGTTTCGGAGAAGAAGATTTTTTAAGATTTACCCAAAAAAGAACAAAAAAATTATTAAAAATCCAAAAATCACTGGACCGTGACCATTTGAACAAACTTGGTAGAGACCCACCCAAGGCACATCTCCACCAAGTTTGAAGTGAATCTGGCAGACGGTTTTTGAGAAGAAGTCGAAAATGTGAATTGTGAACGATGGACAGACTGACGGACGACGGACGGACGACGGACCTTCCAAAAACCTCAGCTGACTGACAAGTCAGCTGCGGTAAAAATGTGCAGTGTTGCAATACCCACAATTTGAGTCCTACATGATTAGAATTGGATGGAAATTGGCCAACTTATGAAGGGATGAAACTTTTAAAGCTCCAAATCACCTTGAATTTGACCTAACGAGGGCAAATGTAAGTTTTTAAAAATGTGCGGAGTTACAATAGCTACAGTTTGAGCCAAACATGATGAAAATTGGATAAAAATTGACCACGTTATGGCTAGAATAAAGCCACCAGCGAAAGTGGTCTTTGACCTTGAAATGACCTTTGATCTTGAGATGACCTCTATCTGAAGTGAACCTTAACCTCAGAAAATATACTTTGTCCTAAAATTGACCTTTGACCTTGACATTTGAGACGGGTTTTACTTTGCTATGATCGAACTCCCATACACACGGAACCACACCTATTATAGTATACAAGATATTGGAGATTTAAAACTTTAATTAGCCCTCATTTGCATAATTTTGAAAAGCATGACCTCTCATAATAAAAAGGCCAAATTTAATTTATAGACGTATAATTGTGCCAGGTTTGGAGTTTCTACGTGTAATTCTTTTACCTAGAAAGAAAGAAAGAAAGAAAGAAAGAAAGAAAGAAAGAAAGAAAGAAAGAAAGAAAGAAAGAAAGAAAGAAAGAATTCCTAGAAAAACAATATCTCTGTTGGCACACAGACATAAAAACTGGCAATTTAATCAACAGTACCCATGTACATAATATTATTAATGATATTTTATCAAAACCAATGATAAAACATGAACCAAATCGGATGAAAATTGACCAAGTTGTGGCAAGATGAAACTTTCAAAGGAGCAAATGACCTTGACCTTTGCCCTTTTGAGGGTATATGTTCTGATAAGAATGTGCAGTACTGCAGTACCTACACATTTGAGTCCAACATGATTAGAATTGGATGAAAATTGGCCAAGTTACGACTGGATGAAACTTTTCAAAGGTCTAAATGACCTTCACTTTTGACCTTGAGAGGTCACATGCAAGTTTCAAAAATGTGCAGGGTTACAATAGCTACAATTTTAGCCCAGCATGATCAAAATTGACTAAAAATTGACCAAATTATGGCTAGAAGAAAGCCACCATCGACAGTGGCCGTTGACCTTGAAATGAACTTTGACCTTGAGATGACCTCTACTTCAAGTGAACTTTGACCTGAAAAATGACATTGAGGCCTTAAATCGACTTTTGACCTTGACATGACCTTGACATATGAGATGACCTTTACCTTGCTATGATCGAACTCCTATACACTCTGAACCACATCTTCTATAGTATATAAGATATATAAGATTTAAAACTTTAATTAGCCCTCATTTGCGTAAGTTTGAAAAGCATGACATCTCATTATAAAAAAGGCCAGACTTCATCTACAAAAGTATAGTTGTGCAAAGTTTGGAATTTCTATGTAAAATACATTTCAAATGAAATGTCGGACAAATGTGCCTGTAAAGAAAGAAAAAAAATAGACAAGAAAGAAAGAAAGAAAGAAAGAAAGAAAGAAAGAAAGAAAGAAAGAAAGAAAGAAAAAAGGAGAGAAAGAAAGAAAGAATTCCTAGAAAAACAATATGTCTGTGTTGGCACACAAACATAATAAAGAATTCCTAGAAAAACAGAAAAGTGTGTGTTGACACTATCCTTGAAAACTGGATGGAGACGTAGAGGGCGCAAGACCCAATCCGCCACCCGTCCACTGACCACGAGCGGACGTTGGCAGCCCCACCGAAGCAAAGCAACACAACTTAAGTTGCCAGGTTTGAGGTCACGGGGCCCGAAGGGCCGCCTCCATGACGTCACGCTTTGAAACCAGATTGTCGCTGTTGCCGTTTAAAAGATCGCTGAATAATGTTTTTCGTACTGCAAAGGCTCTTTTATTCACAACATTTTTTTACTTGGGCAAGTAATATATTTACTTATAGTAAGTGAATAAAGTTTTCCACAAAATAAAACGTAGTAATAGCTGGTAAATATAAGTAATTGCTAGCAATTGATGTCAGTTACTACGGAAATATTAGGCTGGTGAGCCTGCTGGCCAATCGTTGTTCCAATAAAATATATTTAACCCCAAATAACTAAGAATGCCTGAATCCCTTCAAAGAAAATCGTGTAAAGAATACACGAGTGAGGTGTCCCGTATGCCTATCTCACACACTAAGCACTATAATAATAAAAAAGGAGAAGAACAACAACAACAAGAAATAGCATTAATGATAATAATAATAATAATAATAATAATAATAATAATAATAATAATAATAATAATAATGATGATGATGATAATAATAATAATAATAATAATAATAATAATAATAATAATAATTTGCTCAAATGTTGAAAATAAAATACATATAAATCATAAGTTTATCGACTACAGAAAAATGAACATAGAAAACATATAAATCATACATCAAACTTAAGGGAAATAAAACTCATAGACAAAACAATAAATCAAAGGTTAAAAATGAAATATATTTACATCATTTATACATCGAAATAATATGGAATACAGAATATAGTATGCATACAGTATAATACGGAAAATCAAAGGCTAAAGTCGTCATTGCGAAATATCAGAAGCCTCTAGGTATGCAGCTGGAGTCGACGCGGAGTTGTCAGACTGGAGATCAGAAATCGACTGCCTCCTTTTGTGTCCAACCTTAAAAGAGAGTCCTTCGACACACAGTCAGAAATGGGAAATTTATATGTGAAAATGACACGCATGATCATCTAAGAACCAGCAAGTTTATTTTCTAGATAACAAGCTACAAACCTCTACCAAACATACTCAAAGTGTACTCTCCGACTTTCCATAATAGCACACTTTTCCAGATGTTTTTAGTTAAGTGTTCTAAAAAAAAGTGATATAATTGATAAATCTTTCTTAGCTTCGTCAAAAAGTCTAAATTTTTTACCTGAGAAATACCCCACCCACCGTCATTGCTCCGGATCTTTTCACCCACACGCATACAGCCAGATCTAGCTAGAAATTATAACGTAAACCAAGTTAGTTTTAAAAACACAATGTGGAAACGTGTAATCACGTTGTCTCTTTCACATGGCGCAGCTGTCTGAGCATGTACTACTGAGGATTCTGATGCATTCGAAAAATCATACAGCTAAAGCTATTTTACAAGTTAACTGTTCACCTGCAATCGCGTCCACGACAGAACTTGGACGGCTGCCACTAATTATTTATTTAGAGCGCATGAGACTGAAATACTAGTCTTTTCAACGTATGAAATTTGATTTGCATGATACTACATGCACAAGGCTATGTAAACAAGTTTTTGACTGATTTCTACCCGAATGACACGCACCCATCTATTAGACACGGCCATGTGCATGAACTAATTAAGGAATGCATGTAATAACATATGCATGGACCGAGTCGTCGTTTCAAGCAATCTTAACTGGTAAAGCAGTTTTATGAAACTATCAACTGAGGGGCATCTGTGGCATCGCCAGGTAACTCAAAAATGATCCCTCATCACTTTGGGGTTGCACTTTTCAAAGTCGGTCATTATGATCCCAAAACAGCATGCGAATCGTCGAAATTTCTGTCCTTATTTGACACAATTTTTGCATATTTTTTCAACTTACTTTTGTTCTCTCTTCGTACGTCAGTTGCCTGCAAAAGACTCCATTCTACTTCCCCACCCCCTTTTTTTTACCCCCCCCCCCCAACAAATCTGTTTGAAAATGACGAGTGCTTTTATGACCACTGCTTTTTCCGACTGCTTTATCTCACTGAAATGATACGCTGTCGAACTCCAATAATGCAAAAACCTAAAACATACCCACACCAAGTGAACCTCTATACGATATGCAAATCACAAGAAATGTTCCTATTTGGAGAAATACATTAAAGTATACAAATCAAAACTGATCTTGAACAATAAAACCACGATCACAAAGAAAACTAGAACAGACTGATTTTCCAACAGAAAATCAAATGTCTCCCGGTGGAACACTTACGTCTCTGAATAAGCTACAGGTGATAACAAATTACAAATGACCAAGTTTGCTTGAAAATTACAATCCTATTTTAGCTCTCACCTAAATACATTACTGCAGCAATTTTCATCAAGTTCTTCACGACTTATTGCAGAGAAACCAATTTGACATAAATGACCTTGCCTGCTAAACATCCGTTCTTGGCGGTCTACTACCCCCCAGCAGCACCGGTGCTCTCGCACTCGGAATATTTTCATACGCCTGTGCTCATGGCAATCTGAAAAGCGACACGTGACGCTTGTCATGAGAGGTAGAGTGCTTTCCACACGCGAGGAGTGCACGCAACACTGGTCATACAATGAGCCACCTGCTTTTCTCGAGCCAAAACAAGGGATTCGTTTTGCATGAGAGACGCGTTTTGTTTCCCGACGTCCAATAGATTTGCTGCTGTCTTTCTTTCTTTCTTTCTTTCTTTCTTTCTTTCTTTCTTTCTTTCTTTCTTTCTTTCTTTCTTTCTTTCTTTCTTTCTTTCTTTCTTTCTTTCTTTCTTTCTTTCTTTCTTTCTTTCTTTCTTTCTTTCTTTCTTTCTTTCTTTCTTTCTTTCTTTCTTTCTTTCTTTCTTTCTTTCTTTCTTTCTTTCTTTCTTTTTCTTTCTTTCTTTACAGGCAAATTTGTCCGACAATTCATTTGAAAAGTATTACACGTAGAAACTCCTAACTTGGCACAATTATACTTCTATAGATGAAGTCTCGCCTTTTTATAATGAGAGGTCATGCTTTTCAAAATTATGCAAATGAGGGCTAATTAAAGTTTTAAATCTTCAGTATCTTATATACTACAGTAATTGTGGTTCCGAGTGTATATGAGTTCGATCATGACAAGGTAAAGGGCATCTCAAATATCAAGGTCATGTCAAGGTCAAAGGTCAATTTTAGGCCAAAATGTCATTTTTGAGGTCAAAGTTCACTTGAGGTAGAGGTCATCTCAAGGACAAAGGTCTCTTCCAGGTCAAAGTCTACTTTCGATGGTGGCTTTCTTCTAGCCATAACGTGGTCAATTTTTTTCCGATTTTGATCATGTGGCCTCAAATTGTAGCTATTGTAATACTTCACATTTTTTGTAATGTGTCACATATGACCTATAATGGTCAAAGATCTAGGTCATTTGGACCTTCAAAATTTTCCTCTAGGCCTTACTCGGTCAATTTTTATTCCATTATTATCATGTTGGGCTCAAATTGTAGCTATTGTAACACTGCAGCGTTTTGTAATTTACATGTGACCTTTAAGGGTCAAAGATTAAGGTCATTTGGACTTCAATACTTCCGTCCAGCCATAAGCTTAATGGAATGTGAACTGCCAAAGGAACAAAGTTGTAGCATTCAACATTTACAACTTTTGACAGATTTGTTTTGAAGCAAATCTTCTTTTCTAGTTACACCTTGATCTAGATACCAGCTGTCTGGGTTCATAGAGGAATGTGGCACGGCCCAAGTAAGCTATCGCGGTTGGCCCAAATGTGCAATGCTGCAATACCTACAACTTGAGTCTGACATGATTAGAATTGGATGGAAATTGCTTGAGTTTTGACTGCATGAAACTTTCAAAGGTCCAAAAGACATTGACCTTTGACTTTTAGAGGTCACATGTAATACACACACGTGCAGTGTTAAAGTAGCTACGATTTGAGTTCAACATCATCAAAATTGAATAAAAATTAACCGAGTTATGGCTAGATAAAAATGTCAAAGGTCCAAATGACCTATATCTTTGACCTTTAGAGGTCACATGTAAATTATAAAAACGTGCAGTGTTGATATAGCTACAATTTGAGCCCAATATGATCAAAATTGGATATAAATTCACCGAGTTATGACTGGATGAAAACTGCAAAGATCCAAATGACCTATGGATTGGTTACCTGTACCTATTATAGTTTTGAAGATGTATTCAAGATTTAAATTTTCAAATGACCCTTATTTGCATAATTCCTAGAAGAAAATATGTCTGTGTTGACACACATACATAATAAATCCAATTTCTCTAAGCTCCTTTTATAATACCGTCACTGTCAATGTCTCAACCTATGATTTGAGAAATCAGTATTATCACATTCGACGCAACAATTTTAGAAAAAAGCAAGATTTCAAAAAGCACACGAGCTAATGAAAGGGTCACCTTCGGGTAGCAATCAAGTATGTTTCGCAGAGTTAGTATGAAGAATGTATAACCTGGTAAATGCTTCTTTCACCTAGAAAAAAAGGAAAATTTTCTTTGACCTTTACAGGTCACATGTAAATTGCAAAAATGTACAGTGTTACATTGCCAACAATTAAGGCCCAACAGGAACCAAATCGGATGAAAATTGACACAGTTGTGGCAAGATGAAACTTTCAAAGGGCCAAATGACTTTGACCTATGCCCTTTTGAAGGCAAATAAGCAGCTTTGCAATACCTACAATTTTATTCCAACATGATTAGAATTGGATAGAATTTGGCAGAGTTATGGCTGGATTAAACTGTCAAAGGTCCAAATGACCTTGATCTTTGACCTTAAGAGGTCACATGTATGTTTTAAAAATGTGCAGTGTTACAATAGCTACAATTTAAGCCCAACTAGATCAAAATTGGATAAAAATTAACCCAAGTTATGGCTAGAAGAAAGCAACCGTATAAAGTGACCTTTGACCTTGAGATGACCTTTGTCCTTGAGATGACATCTACCTACAGTGAACCTTGACCTTTAAAATGACATTTTGGCTTAAAATGGACATTTGACCTTGACATGACCTTGACATTTGAGATGGCTTCGGTTTGCTATGATCATACTCCTGTACACTTGGAACCACACCTGCAATTGCATATAAAATATTGAAGATTTAAAACTTTAATTAGCTTCCATTTGCACAATTTTGAAAAGCATGAGCTCTCATTATAAAAAGGCCAGATTTCATCTAAAGAAGTATAGTTGTGTCAAGTTTGGAGTTTCTACGTATAATACTTTCAAATGAAATGTCGGACAAATTTGCCTGTAAATAAAGAAAGAAGAAAAAAAGAAAGAAAGAAAGAAAGAAAGAAAGAAAGAAAGAAAGAAAGAAAGAAAGAAAGAAAGAAAAAGAAAGAAAGAATTCCTAGAAAAACAATCATGTCTGTGTTGGCAGACAGACGTTATAATATAACATTGTTTGTGGTTCACTGTATGTGCCTACAGTACAAACTAGAACAGACTGATTTTCCAACAGAAAATCAAATGTCTCCCGGTGGAACACTTACGTCTCTGAATAAGCTACAGGTGATAACAAATTACAAATGACCAAGTTTGCTTGAAAATTACAATCCTATTTTAGCACTCACCTAGATACATTACTCTAGCAATTTTCATCAAGTTCTTCAATACTTATTGTAGAGAAACCAATTTCACGTAAATGACCCTGTGACCTTTAAAATTAGGTCAAGGTCACCCAAATACAATCCCAACTTTGGTCTCACCTTGATACATTATCCTACCAAGTTTCATCAAATTCCTTTAAGTTTTTCATGACTTATCACACGGAAACCAATTTCCCACAAGTGACCCTGTGACCTTGAGAATTCGCTCAAGGTCATCTTAATACAATTCCAAGCTAGGTCTTGCCAAGATACATAATCCTACCAAGTTTCATCATATTCCATTAAGTTCTTCATGATTTATCAAACGGAAACCGATTTCACATAAGTGACCCTGTGACCTTGAGAATTTGCTCAAGGTCATCCAAATACAATATTAACCTAGGCCTTGCCTAGATACACAATCCTGCCAAGTTTCATCTAATTCCATAAAGTTCTTCAAGACTTATCGCACGGAAACCAATTTCATATAATTGACCCTGTGACCTTGAAAATCAGGTCAAGGTCACCTAAATACAATCTCAACCTAGGTCTTGCCTAGATACATAAGCCTACCAAGTTTCATCAAATTCCATCATGTTCTTCAAGACTTATCGCACGGAAACCAATTTCACATAAGTGACCCTGTGACCTTGAGAATTCGTTCAAGGTCATCCAAATACAATCCAAACCTAGGTCTTGCCTAGATACATAATCCTACCAAGTTTCATCAAATTCCATCAAGTTCTTCATGACTTATCGAACGGAAACCAATTTCACATAAGTGACCCTGTGACCTTAGAAATTAGGTCAAGGTCACCCAAATACAATCCCAACCTAGGTCTTGCCTAGATACATGATCCAACCAAGTTTCATCAAATTCTGTCAAGTCCTTCAAGACTTATCGCACGGAAACCAAGTGTCGAAGAACCTGAACAAGAAGAAGAAGAAGAGGAAGAAGCGGAAGAAACGGGCACCAAACCAATATGTCCCCCGGCTTCCACCGGGAGACATAACTATGAATTGAGTTGGAATGTCACCTCGACCTATAATAAATGTGAAGATACTTAATATTTAAATTGTGCAATTGCCTCTAGTGAGGATAAATTACTAATTATACAACTTTGTGGTTTATTGGATGCTTCAGCATAAATATTAATTGAAATTGGAATGGCGCCTCTACGTATAATAGTTTGGAAGGTATTCAATATTTATTTTTTTTAATATCACTAATTTGCGCAATTTTCAAAACTGTCATGTCTCTTCATAAGAATGGTAGACTTTATGTATGGAAGTATAACCATGCCAAGTTGCTGCACACAATAATCTTCAACTAAAAGGTCAGACAAATTGCTGGTAAAGAAAGTCTGTTAGCACACTGTTGTAATGTGGACGATGCATGAGATATATCAAAAGAGTATGCGCCATGACAACAAGCTTTCCTAGGTGCGTATTGGACAAACACCATAAGACCAGCATCAACAAAAGGTGTCCATCCAACCTGAAACCGAGAGTGAAAAGGTTAACCAATCTTATTGTGTATCCAATGCTATTTTCTATGTGGTTCTTGCTTTAAAAAACAAATCCAAGAATGACCACAGGGAAGAACGCTTATATCACCAATGAATTTATGTTATGTTCCTCATAATGGCCCATTTTCAATTAGCCAGTGGCGGATCTACCGATGGTCTGCTCCCTTTATTTTCCTGTCAAAATTGCGAACGGTATGTAATGCTGGGTTGTCATAAGAGTCTAAATCAGAGATACCCTTATTCGTGCTGATTTTCCTTTGATCATGCCCGTTCCCTTTTGAAATCGTGGATACATTAATGCAAGCTTTTATTTTGCTAACAGCCCGATGGAATAAATACGCCTGTGCAGGTATGAGACATATTACCGTCTGTATGTCAAAACGATCAGAGAAAACCATGTGGGAAAAAAGGATTCACACAAGACTGTTATAAATCAGTTATTGTTATCTTACCGTACGCTGTTATGCTATGTGTCAATATTTCAGTGCCATCCAGTAAGATCGTTTCCGTGCAATGACATAGGCAGCAATTTAAAGTAATTTGCTTTTCAAATCTTCTCCCATATGGGGGGGGGGGCTTATACTGTTTGTACTTAATATTTCTACAATTGGCAGCCACACGAATGGCCAATACCACTGAAGTTCCCTACCCCCAAGCAGTCCATCACCACAATCAATTTCCTATATTTTTTTCGTGAATTTTAGCAATTTTGACATATCTCGGTCACTATTTTCATCTCCGAAAAAAAAAAACACTCAAACACTTTCTACAAACACTTGTCCTAGTGACCTTTTCGGGTCACGTTACTAGATTTCCTGCAAAATTGGTTATACTTTCACTTTTGGACTTTTATCGTCACTCGAAAACGTACAATCCGATCCGGTCACGCAAGCTGTGTATGGAAACTTTGGTGCCATCCCCACGTTTTTGTCTATCGGAACATATAGGTTTCGAGGTGAAGGTAAAAGTCATATAGTCATTTTGAGCCAATTGTAGCCATTTTGTAAATTTTAAATTTTGTATGCGCGGAATCTCAGAAACGGTTGGGCTCGCTGGGGTGTCGTTGCACTATGGAGTGTGATTTATTCTGAAGTTATGCAATTGATATCTAGTTAGTGACCTTGGCCTATTTTTATCCAATCGGCTGGCCACGTTGAAAAACTCCGGTTTGTTGCATGACTCGAAAAGTTATCAGCCGATTTGAATGAAGTTGAAGTCTTCGGATAGCTGGCGTCGGGGCATACATAAACCTTATTAGGGCCTACCCATCAAGCTTGAAGGTTAAAGTCATATGGCCGTTCGAAGAAAAAAACCCTCCCATTTTTGAAAAAAAAAAAGAAAAAGAAAAAGAAAAGAAATTGAAATTGTTAGTGCGAAATCTTAGAGACGGCTAGGACCTGCAAGTAGCCATTTTCGCAGGATTACACTTGTATGCTAACGTTTTGTACCTGATATATTTGATTTCTTATCTTTTGTTTATATTTTCAAGGTCATGACCTTTTGCAGTTTTACTTTTTGTCAATATTTTGAAAGTCATAGATCTGAGTTGTCAAAGACCTTTGGAATGCTATTGGCCAACGTTAAATCCATTCCGATACCCTTAAAGATGATGCATTCAATTTATGACCTAGACCTAACTTTAGGGTCACCATCACCTACTGATGGAAAACTGGTTTTGGTCTCTATATCAAAAAGTAATATATGGGTCATGATCATGTTTGTTTGCATAGTTCCACATTAAGCCTTATTATGCAAATTCACATAAGACCTTGAAAAGTCAAAGGTCAAGGTCATTTGGCGACATGATGATTTTTAACCAGAAATACCCTGCTGAGCTTACGTCACTTCTCCGCCGATTTTCACCATGTAAGGCTCAAAATATAGGAATTTCAACAGTGCACATTCTTTGTGCATAAAATTGGACCGTTGAGACTTAAAAGGTGAGGGTCGTCCGTCATCTTTTAATATTCAACCGGCCACAACTCGGATAATTTTCATTCAATTTTGATCGGATTGGGCTCTATGGGTAGGGAATTCAATTACACACACATCTATAATTAACATATAACCTTTCAAGGTCAAGGTCATGGAACCTTAAAAACCTCCATTTTGCTGTAACTTGATCAATTTTTATCCGATTTTGTTCAAGATGGGCTCAAATGTGCGATATGTATCGCGGCGCAATTTTGCAATTTACATGTGACCTGTTAAGGTCAATAGTCAAAGTGATTTGATCCTTGATATTTTCATCAAGCCATTACTCGGTGAATTTTCTTCCAATTGTAATCATCTTCACACACATTTTGTAGCTATTTTACCACAGCCCAATTTCGAAATTTACATGTGACCTCTTATTTTGTAAGTTGCATGTCACCTCTAAAGGCGAAAGGTCAAGGTCACTTGGCCCTTTTGGATTTTTACGGAGACATAACTCGATCAATTTTAATCCGAATTGTACCATATTTGGGTTTTATAATAGTTATTGTAACACTGCACAGCTTTGTTTTTTTTTGGGGGGGTGTGACCTCTAAAGGTCAAACATCAAGGTGATTTGCGCCTTTAAAATTTTCATGGAGCCATACTTCAGTAAATTTTGAGCCGATTTGCACAATGTTGAGCTCACACTGTAGCTATTGTAACAAGGCATATTTTGTAATTTACATGTTACATCTAAAAGTCAAAGTTTGGCCTTTGATTTTTGCTTTGGGGCATTGATTTATTGTGGTTAATTACTTGAACAGCCTTTTCTAATCTGAACAAGTCTTTCGAGTTTTTGTCCCCAAGGAAGGCGGCAATGATTAAAACGTGGGAGAATAAGTGAATTATAAATAGTTTGCAAAGTGTAATGGTGGGAGAAAATTGTTCAATCTAATCATTATGGCAAGAGTTTGAGAATTTTCGGACTCTATTTTTTAAATAAGACTGTTCCAATTACTAGGCCTATCTAATTCAAGTCTAAGAAAACTAAAAAGTATCGACGCATTTTATTGATACATTATCATCTGAAGTTTTGGACTAATTAAGGACCTCTTTGTGGTTGATAGAAGACCATGCATAAATTTAGTTGTTTTAATATTCAGAGACAACCTATTAACTCTAACCAAGTGCTTATTTTTTTAGTTCAAAATTGATAAGTTGCGAAACATACTCATCTGATTTACTCACCTTGGATGATGCAATGCAGAAAATAAAGCATGTCATCAGCATATACTATGAATTTGAAAAAGGAAGAAGCTGCTATTACAGCATTTATATATATATTAGAAAGAGTACAGGACCAACACAGACCCTTGAGGGGCACCAGTGTGAATAGTTAAAAACTCGAGATATTTTGTCATGAAAAATTGCATGCTGTTTTCTATTTGTAAAATGACTCTGGACAAGTTCTAGAGCCTTTCTTTTAATACGATAACTAGAACAGGCTGATTTTCCAACAGAAAATCAAATGTCTCCCTGTGCGCCCTTACTACTGTCACCCTTATTCTTATAAATAGGCATACCGATTCAAATGATCTTCAGATATAGTGAAGGTTCACCCTTTATTGACATTTGAAAATGTTGATTTTTGACGAAATGCCCACGTGACCTTGAAAAATAGGTCAAGGTCATACATTTGCAGTTACAAGCAAGGTCTTACAAAAGTCTTACATAGAAACATAATCACACAAAATGTCAACCTCTTAAGATAAATCTTTCTCGAGTGCATCTGCAATGATTTTTAAAAAGTGGCCATGTGACCTTGAAAATAGGTCAAGGTCACCCACCTACAATCCCAACCTAGTCGGTATTGTGGTGCATGGTCATGCAAAATTCCAACCTCCTAAGTCAAATCCTTGCAGAGTTGTTGCATGCGTGTCAATTTTAGATGACATGCCCATGTGACCTTGAAAAAAATGTCAAGGTCACCGATCTGCAATCCCAAGCAAGATCATATAAAGGAACATGTTCACATAAAATTTCAACTTCCCAAGTCAAATCTTCTTTGAGTTATCACGTGCACATTGATTTTAGACGAAATGCCCACGTGACCTTGAAAAATAGGTCAAGTCATACATCTGCAGTTACAAGCAAGGTTTTACAAAAGTCTTACATAGAAACATAATCACTCAAAATATCAACCTCTTTAAGTCATGTTTTACGAGTGCATCTGCAATGATTTTTAAAAAGTAAGCATGTGACCTTGAAAATAAGTCAAGGTCACCCATCTTCAATTCCAACCTAGTTCATATTATGGTACAAAAGCATGCAAAATTTCAACCTCTTAAGTCAAATCTTTGCAGGGTTATTGTGTCCGCCTCAATTTTACATGACATGCCCATGTGACTTTGAAAAATAATTCAAGGTCACCCGTCTGCAATCTTGACCTAGTTCATATTATGGTACATAATCATGCAAAATTTCAACCTGTTACGTCAAATCCTTGCAGAGTTATTGCATCCGTGTAATTCTTACATGACATGCCCGCGTGACCTTGAAAAATGGGTCTAAATCATACATCTGCAGTAATAAGCAAAGGCTTTATAAAAATTTTACATAGAAACATAATAACACAAAATATCAACTTCTTTAAGTCAAATCTTTCTCGAGTGCATCTGCAATGATTTTTGAAAAGTGGCCATGTGACTTTGAAATAGGTCAAGGTCACCCATCTACATTCCAAGCTTGGTTCATACTACGGTTCATAATCATGCAAAATTTCAACCTCTTAAGTCAAATCCTTGCGGAGTTGTTGTGTCCGAATCAATTTTACATGAAATGCCCATCTGACCTTGAAAAATTAGTAAAGGTCACCCATCTGCAATTCCAAGCAAGGTTTTATATAGGAACATCCTCACAAAACATTTCAACTTCCCAACATAATCTTTCTTGAGTAATCGCGTCCGCAACGCACACAACAATGTGTCGCAGAAGAAGAAGAAGAAGAAGAAGAAGAAGAAGAAGAAAAAGAAGAAGAAGAAGAAGAAGAAGAAGAAGAAGAAGAAGAAGAAGAAGAAGAAGAAGAAGAAGGAGAAGAAGAACAAGAACAAGAAGGAGAAGAAAAACAAGAAGAACAAGAAGAACAAGAACAAGAAGAACAAGAAGAACAAGAAGAACAAGGGCAAGAAGAACAAGAAGGAGGAGAAGAAGAAGAAGAAGAAGAAGAAGAAGAAGAAGAAGAAGAAGAAGAAGAAGAAGAAGAAGAAGAAGAAGAACAACAACAACAACAACAACAACAACAACAACAACAAGCGAAAGAAACGGACGCAAGAACAATATGTACCCCGTTGCACGGGGAGACATAATAACTTGATGCACAGATCAAAATACCATGATATAAGGTACCAAAAGCCTTAGATAAATCCACAAATATATTGATCAAAATTTCTCTTGAATCCATGGCAAGTATGATTCTATCAATAAGTACGATTGCACGAAAGAAAGAAAGAAAGAAAGAAAGAAATAAAAGAAAGAAAGAAAGAAAGAAAGAAAGAAAGAAAGAAAGAAAGAAAGAAAGAAAGAAAGAAAGAAAGAAAGAAAGAAAGAAAGAAAGAAAGAAAGAAAGAAAGATGCTGCTATTTCAGTGAGGCCAACTGCCCTTTTCGGTATTTGAGAATGTGATGTATACCACATTCCGTTTCGCACGCAAAGGGTAAGGTTGCATCTGTCTGTCCATTCTATTGTAGTAAAGCTGCAACCAACGCAAATTGAGGACAAGGGGCATGTATTGGCTGGGGTAAGGGATATTGTCTGCGACAAACGTACTCCCCCCCCCATCCACGTTGCAACACTTAAGCGTTACATTTATCATGCTGTCTCACTTTTATAGCATATTTTTACATCCTCAACTAGGACATGGGTTATATATGGTGCTTTTGATAACATTTCGCGGAAAAAGTGATGCTATAAATCGCAGTACAGTTTCTTTAGTCAATAACAAATGACAGGCCCATACATCAAATTCAACACACTTTCTCTGGCACGTGTTTATCTTAACAAGAAGCTCATTAACCCCTTATTAGAAGAGGTAACAGGCGCTGGTAAGACGTACAGTGTTACAATACCCACAATTTTAGCCCAACATTAACCAAATCAGATGAAAATTGACCAAGTTATGCCAAGATGAAAATTTAAAGGGCAAAATGACCTTGACCTTTGCCCTTTAGAGGTTACATATTCTTACAAAAATGTGCAGTGTCGCAATGCCTACATTTTGAATCCAACATGATAGGAATTAGATGGAAATTGGCTGAGTTATGACTGGATGAAACGTTCAAAGGGCCAAATGACCTTGTCTTTTGACCTTTAGAGGTCACATCTAAGTTTCAAAATGTGCAGTGTTACAATAGAAACAGTTTGAGCCCAACATGATCAAAACTGGATTAAAATTGACCACGTTATGGCTAGAAAATGCCACCACTGAAATTGGCCTTTGACCTTGACTTAACCTTTGACCTTGAGATGACCTCTACCTGTAGTGAAACGCATTATTTAAAATGACATTTTGACCAAAAAGTGACCTTTGACCTTGACCTGACCTTGACAACTGAGATCCACTTTCTTTGATATCATCCAACTCCTATACACTCGGAACCACTATAATATATAAGATATTGAAGATTCAAACTTTAATTACCCCTCATTTGCATAATTTTGAAAAGCATGACCTCTCATTATAAAAAGACAAGACTTCATCTTTGGAGGTATAACTCTGCAAAGCTTGGAGTTTCGATGTATAATACTTTTCAAATGAAATGTGGGACAAATTTGCCTGTAAAGAAAGATAGAGAGAAAGAAAGACAGAAGGAAAGAAAGAAAGAAAGAAAGAAAGAAAGAAAGAAAGAAAGAAAGAAAGAAAGAAAGAAAGAAAGAAAGAAAGAAAGAAAGAAAGAAAGAAAGAAAAAAATACCTAGAAAAACACTATGTCTGTATTGGCACACAGACATAATTGCATTTTTCTTGACCAAAACGTGGCGCAAATTTGACTGTTCTCTCCCTATTGGAATGGAAATGTATTTGACTCTTAACATCAAAATTTTAACACCACTTTGTAGCAAAATTCAGACTTTTGACCTTCTTATTTTCGGAAAACCTGCATACAAAAAATAGGGAGAAGTCAACCAGGGAGTTTATTCACCCCACTAGGTCAGAATTGCCAATAGCCTGAACATTGATTGAAAAAAAAAATCCATTGCTGAAAAGTTCGGGATGGTTGGCTCCAGGTAAGCTTATAGGTGCATTAGTGCATTCAATGGCACTTACGATAGCCTCTAACCATGCCACCTTTGACAGAGCAACAGTGCACTCTAGCACAGCAGTGTAGAAACAGTGTGGATTCCATGCATACTATATTAACATTGACATCACATTGTTGATACAGTGTACACTGTATGCACACTGCCAAAGCTGGTACCAGTGTGCCCACACTATTATGCACATTGTATGAAATTTTAGCATAATTGCACCACACCGTACCACGTGTGTCATCAGATACACGTGCACTTAAACCACACCTCATAAATAGGAAGTATGACATCAGCATCATTCTAAGCATAATTTGCCATGTTTCGGAGGAAATAATGGCTTTCTAGTTTACTTGTGTTTAAATTCTGAAATATTCACCACAAATGATGTGGCCTTGAGATGGTTATTCATCCTCAGTACCTGCAAGTACCTTGGCTTGAACATGGAAATCCTAGCTTACATCAAGGAGGTTAAAACGTAAGGGGGCTAAACGTTATAGCCTCCTTGCTTACATACACTGTTTGTATTCATACTACTTGAATGTGTTGTGTTCACTGCACAGTGCAGTTTTCACTATACAGCAGAGTGTAGGTTATTAATTTGCATTTTTCCACAATATTTTGTGGCTTGTGATATACTGGAGTTGGTAAAGACCACACTCTTGTAAAAGCACTTGGATTTTGAATTACTACAGTCTTTTGCAAAATTATTTTAGGAAGTTCAATTACATTCCATCGGAAATACAACAACGCTACTGTTGCTGTCCCTTGTGCAGATTTCCTGCACAACTACGAACCACCTGCAGCCAAAACTTATGCAACATAGGGGTCAAGAAACGGGTTTTATTTGAGGTTAATCTGAAAATACAATTCTCAACACGATGTTCATACAACCCTTATGCCGTGCCAGAATCAATTACATATTAACCTGGGGTTGACAGTAAGACGAGGATGTGCAAACCACAGAAGCACCAACCTAGCTCCCCTTAACTCATTCCATACCAGTCCCTGATATTTACGTATATTTACCAAGATTTAAGACGGCAATTGCATATTTAAATTCTTCATGAACAGAGCTTTGGTTCAAGTACCAATATGCCTATCGTCTTAAATCAGTGGTTCTGGCACTACCTGGCAAGTCATGCTGCAGCTTCCGCAAGGGCAGCTGCAGCATGACTTGCCAGGCAGTGTCACAACCACTAAACAAGGCCTGTGACTATAATATGAAATGAGTTAAAAGCGGCAGACCCCCCTCCAGCAGGCACTGAAAAGTGACAGCGAGCGCCGTAGACGTGAAGCAAAGCCGGAGATCCGGGAACATGCTCTGGTGGGAAAATTTTAAAATTTGTCCCTTCATGATCATTTCTTGCAATCCGAGCCGTTTCAGGTATTATCAGGGACATTCTGAATCAACAAAATTATTTTGAACTTTGTCCCTCCATGATCATTTCCTACAATCTGAGCCATTTCAGGTATTATCAGAGACATCCTGAATCAACGAAATAATCACTCGGCAGCTTTTATAGCTTACAAAATTAAATGAAAGTGGAACAGACTGATTTTCCAACAGAAAATCAAATGTCTCCCGGTGGAACACTTACGTCTCTGAATAAACTACAGGTGATAACAAATTACAAATGACCAAGTTTGCTTGAAAACTACAATCCTATTTTAGCTCTCACGTAGATACATTATTCTACCAATTTTCATCAAGTTCTTCAAGACTTATTGCAAAAAAACCAATTTCACAAATGACCCTGTGACCTTGAAAATTAGGTCAAGGTCACCCAAATACAATTCCAACCTTGGTCTTACCTTGATACATAATCCTACCAAGTTTCATCAAATTCCATCCTGTTCTTCATGACTTGTCGAACAGAAACCAATTTCACATAAGTGACCCTGTGACCTTGACAATTCGCTCAAGGTCATCCAAATACAACTCAAACCTAGGTCTTGCCAAGATACATAATCCTACCAAGTTTCATCAAATTCCATCAAGTTCTTCATGACTTATCGAACCGAAACCAATTTCATATAAGTGACCCTGTGACCTTGAAAATTCGCTCAAGGTCATCCAAATACAATTCAAACCTAGGTCTTGCCAAGATACATAATCCTAGCAAGTTTCATCAAATTCCATCAAGTTCTTCATGACTTATCGAACGGAAACCAATTTCACATAAGTGACCCTGTGACCTTGACAATTAGGTCAAAGTCACCCAAATACGATCCCAACGTAGGTCTTGCCAAGATACATAATCCTACCAAGTTTCATCAAATTCCATCAAGTTCCTTATGACTTGTCGAACAGAAACCAATTTCACATAAGTGACCCTGTGACCTTGAGAATTCGCTCAAGGTCATCCAAATACAATCCGAACCTAGGTCTTGCCAAGATACATAACCCTACTAAGTTTCATCAAATTCCATCAAGTTCTTCATGACTTATCGCACGGAAACCAATTTCACATAA
>CAXHWN010000575.1:105793-138793 GCA_964020975.1 Hermodice carunculata
GTGACCCTGTGACCTTGAGAATACCCTCAAGGTCATCCAAATGCAATAGGAACCTAGGTCTTGCCAAGATACATAATCCTACCAAGTTTCATCAAATTCCATCAGGTTCTTCATGACTTATCGAACGGAAACCAATTTCACATAAGTGACCCTGTGACCTTGACAATTAGGTCAAGGTCACCCAAATACAATGCCAACCTAGGTCTTGCCTAGATACATAATCCTACCAAGTTTCATCAAATTCTGTCAAGTCCTTCAAGACTTTTCGCACGGAAACCAAGTGTTGAAGAACCTGAACAACAACAACAACAACAACAACAACAACAACAACAAGAAGCGGCAGAAATGGGCACTAAACCAATATGTCCCCCGGCTTCCACCGGGAGACATAATAAAGTCACTTTCTTATTCACTTTTGCAAAAGCGGGAAACATTTTTGTCATAATTATGTTCACACATGGTTTACTGTTTGTAAGAATAGATAACCAGAAGTTATGGAACCACAATTTAACATCATGTTGACACCAGGTTGACTGAAAGCAGGTTTTCCACAGGGTTTTGTCATATCATGATAACACGAAACGAGGTTGAAGCCACCCTTTCCTTCGTTATTTTATGAAACTATACCTTATGACTCATGCCTTTGTCCATAACTTTTTTTCAAACGAATTACATGTACATTGTCGACTCCCAGCCTGTATTGTAGGTGCGACTCCCAGCCTATATTTCAGAAGACTGGACTCGCATGTATAATGATGGGTAACTTTTGATGTGTTTTACCTTGATTTCGGCGAGGCATTTGATACAGTACCTCATGGAAGACTTGCGTACAAATAGCATAACTATGGTAAGAAGGGTCAAGTAAATAAATAGATTGAGGATTTTTTAGATAACCGTAAATAATATGTAACAGTAAATAACAACAGGTCAGACTAAGTCAAGGTAACAAGTGGCGTACTCCAGGGTTCTGTTCATTAGAGCTGACTTTTACCTTGCTATGATCGAACTCCTAAACACTCGGAACCTCATCTACTATAGTATATAACATATTGAAGATTTAGAACTTTAATTAGCCCTCATTTGCATAATTTTGAAAAGCATGACCTCTCATTATAAAAAGGCCAGACTCTATCTATAGAAGCATAATTGTGCCAAGTTTGGAGTTTCTACGTGTTATACTTTTCAAATGAAATGTCGGACAAATTTGCCTGTAAAGAAAGAAAGAAAGAAAGATAGAAAGAAAGAAAGAAAGAAAGAAAGAAAGAAAGAAAGAAAGAAAGAAAGAAAGAAAGAAAGAAAGAAAGAAAGAAAGAAAGAAAGAAAGAAAGAAAGAAAGAAAGAAAGAAAGAAAGAAAGAAAGAAGAGGAAACTAGAAAGGAAGATTTGCTTCAAAGCAAATCTGTCTGTGTGCCTTCCAAAGTTGTAAATATTAAATGGTATCAAATTTTGTGCTTTGGTACTTCACATTCCATTAAACTGATGGCTGGATGAAATTTTCAAGGGTCCAAATGACCTTGACCTTTGACCTTTAACCTTTATAGGTTACATATAAATTGCAAAAATTTACAGTGTTACAAAACCCAAAATTTAGTTCCAACTATTGAGAATTGGATGAAAATTGGCTAAGTTATGGCTAGGTGAAACTTTCAAAGGTCCATATGACGTTAACTTTTGACCTTTGGGGGTCAATCGTAATTTTCAAAATTTGCAGTGTTGCAATAGCTACAATTTGATATAAACATGATCAAAATTGGACAAAATTCACCAAGTTATGGCCAGAAGAAAGCCACCATCGAAAGTGGCATTTGACCTTGAAATGACCTTTGACCTTGAGATGGCCTCTACCTGAAGTGAACTTTGACCTTTAAAATGATATTTGACCTACACTTGGCCTTTGACCTTGACATGACCTTGACATTTAAGATGACCTTGGCCCTGCTATGATCGAACTCCAATACACTTGGAACTATATCTACTATAGAATATAAGATATTGAAGATTTAAAACTTTAATTAGCCCTGATTTGCATAATTTTGAAAAGTATGACCTATCATTATAAAAAGGCGAGACTTTAAAAATATGCAGTGTTACAATAGCTACAATTTGAGCCAAACATGATCAAAATTGGACATAAATTTACCAAGTTATGGCTAGAAGAAAGCTACCATCAAAAGTGGCCTCTGACCTTGAAATGACCCTTGACCTTGAAATGACCTCTACCTAACGTGGTCCTTGACCTTCAAAATGAAATTTTGGCTTTAAAATCACATTTTGACCCAAAAGTGACCTTTGACCTTGACATGACCTTGACATTTGAGATGACCTTTGCCTTGATATGATCAAACTCCACTACACTCGGCACTAAATGTACTATAGTATATAAGATATTGAAGATTTATAAGTTTAATTAGCCCTCATTTGCATAATTTTGAAAAACATGAACTCTCATTATAAAAAGGCCTGACTTCATCCATAGAAGTATAATTGTGCCAAGTTTGGAGTTTCTATGTATAATACTTTTCAAATGAAATGTCGGACAAATTTGCCTGTAAAGAAAGAAAGAAAGAAAGAAAGAAAGAAAGAAAGAAAGAAAGAAAGAAAGAAAGAAAGAAAGAAAAAAAGAAAGAAAGAAAGAATTCCTAGAAAAACAGTATGTCTGTGTTGGCACACAGACATAATAAAGAATTCCAAGAAAAACAGAAAAGTGTGTGTCGACACACACACTTAAGAAAGAAAGAAAGAAAGAAAGAAAGAAAGAAAGAAAGAAAGAAAGAAAGAAAGAAAGAAAGAAAGAAAGAAAGAAAGAAAGAATTCCTAGAAAAACAGTATGTCTGTGTTGGCACACAGACATAATAAAGAATTCCAAGAAAAACAGAAAAGTGTGTGTCGACACACACACTTAAGAAAGAAAGAAAGAAAGAAAGAAAGAAAGAAAGAAAGAAAGAAAGAAAGAAAGAAAGAAAGAAAGAAAGAAAGAAAGAAAGAAAGAAAGAAAGAAAGATGATATGTCTGTCTTGGCACACAGACATAACAAGAAAAGTTATGGCCACAGAGCACAGTTATAAATCCTTCTATTTTTCATATTAGCATATTTTTCAGTCTGAAAAATCAGCATCTTGGTATTTTGAAATTCCGTGAACGGCATTTAACAGATAAAAATGTCAGAAAAATATGGACGGATTTTTGTCACACAATTCCTAGCTCGTTAATTTGTGATAATTGCAATAGGAAACAACACCTGGATGTCAGCTTTATACAGGTGTATGAACTGTGCTCTTGCCAGGGTCACATCATTGTCCTTCCCTACCATAAAGTTCCCACCTGGCCTGGAAGACAGTGCACCTATATGACCACCAATGAAGCAACTCTGCGATGCAGCAAACCTGACTTAGCTAACTTTATTTAAACAGAAGCTACAGCATGCTGAAAACACAGTATTTTCACAATAACGGACTATCTCCGTTGGGATGCACAACCAGCCAATCAACTGTAGTCTGTAACCTTATGGTAATATACGATAGAAAGAAGAAACATGGGAAACTTAACCCAAACAATTCAATGCTAGGTATAGCGTTTAAAAAAAAAAAGAACAGCTGCACAACGGAGGACAGCCTGGGCCAATATCAAGAAAAACGGAATGGACGAAGTTTCTGAGGACAAAAAAAGGGAAAGAAAAAAAATTCTTGCAGGAGATTCTAAATCTGGAAACATCACTCCAATATCACAGATGGTTGTAGATACGATTCCATAACAAATACATGGTTTAGAGAACCCATTTGATTACAATATGGAATATCATTGTCATGGAGAAAAACAGAATAAGGTAATTGTGCATTATATTTGTGCATGCATGTATATTACATTCATAAACATTATATATATATATATATATATATATATATATATATATATATATATATATATATATATATATATATATATATATATATATATATATATATATATATATATTAGGGAATGTCTTTTTGTTTTATTCGGTATTAAGACATATCTCTAATTGCTGTTTAGGAATATTTTTAAATCAGCTTAAACATAACTCTAAAAGGATATACAGATGTCTTCAATACGAGGAATAAAGTTGGCATTTCTTAAAATATCTATTCCCTCTGGGCGGACATGCACAAAGAATAATATTGGAATATCTTCAAATGCACGTGGATATATCTCTTTAAATGTGGAAGCACCATAACTAGATTTAAAGATATAGTTCAAAACGTTGAGAGATTTTTCTAAATGGATTTAGAGATATCTCTTAACATTGAATAAAACAAGGAGCAGAGATCCATAATATACAAATACTTTTTTTTAAATTAATGCGATAGTATATACATACAAATATATATATATATATATATATAATTTATATATATATATATATATATATATATATATATATATGTATGTATATATATATATATATATATATATATATATATATATATATATATATATATATGTATATATATATATATATATATATTACCATGTAGGTACCTGCACAGACCTCACCACGCATAAAAAATGATGACCACACTATTTCGTTGGGTTCAATGGCAAATCATCGGCAAACATGTCCATCCCTAAGACATCTCATGCCTAAGAAGAGGTCAAACCAAGTTATTAGGTGTCTGAATCACATATTTGCACTGTTTTAAGCGTTTACCTCGTTGCATACCACTAGATGGAGGGCTCCGCTTTTCCAGTCTCACGCTAACATGAATTGTTCTGGTCCTTGCATCATTTGACAACCGTGCCCTCCAGATCAGCTAAAAAGTCTACATTGAGAATACTTCAAATTTCCTCCCAGCTATCCATTTTTATCTCAATAGTGTCATATATAATGCATGTACGTCATAAACAAATTGGAATTATGTTCCACATTGGCCAATGTTTAAGTGGGGAGAATCTTTTCAGAGAAAAACTTATGCTCATTTGGCCCTGTGTGCTACACATGGCCTGTCGATCAAATAAACAGGCATGTCATTTACTTGTGACAAATGGCATTATAATTTTATTGAAGCTCTACCGTCTAGACCGCGAACCAATATGTGATTGACGCCATAACAGTCATAACACGGTTACGTTCTCCATACCCGTGGTCACGTCATGCTGTCCTTTAAAAGGCCGACGTATCTAACGCAGCATTCAGTTTCTGCAAAGCACAGAGTTGGAACAGAGACCAATTCCTTGTAACTTCTAAACATAAACATTTATGTCTACCCTGGCGTTGAACAGAACTCACTCGCCTTGGATGAGTCCAGTTATGGATGAAACTGGTCAGGCACTTTGGCACATCGTGTATCTACTGTCCTCATCACCTGCCTTGTCTTTCTATTACTTATCTATGATAACCCTGAAACTGTTATACGTCGGTCAGAATTTCGCATTCCTCTAATTTGCATTATTCTATAGATGTTGATCGTTCCAGAAAAGCGCATAATCAGTCAATCATGGGACTCACAGACGTCAAGTTTAGTTTGCAGGGTGGTCCTGAAGAATGGAGAGCGAATCGACAGGGCGGGTTTGGCCGTAAATCATATTTTTTATGCGTGGTGAGGTCTGTGCAGGTATATATATATATATATATATATATATATATATATATATATATATATATATATATATATATATATATATTGCCGTGACACACTCAAGATCCGCTTGTCCTTTGAGCAAAACGGGCTGTTTTAGCCACACAAAAGTTTTAAAAAGCATTGTTGACCATTCCATGATGCCATTAATTAGCGCGTAAACTCTGCGCGACAGTGCTGGATATATCTTTTCTCTGGTCTGGTGCACACAAGTCATGCCCAATGCTTTGTCTGCTTATGCTTTCCTTTCTCTTTCTGACGGGTACACCACGATGAAATTTATTTCACCTTTCGGTTGACCAGAATGTCAGCGACGTTAATTGGACAAAGCAAACCACCAGTAACATATCTTCGTACTGCTCGTGACAAACATGCGAAAAGACTCGATCGAGTGAAAGTCTTCATGCGTATAGCAGAGCCTGTGTCAGTAGCACCGTGGAGTTTAAAGGTGTCCGATGATTTTCTTACTCATCGGGTAGCAGAGGTGGCTAAAACTGTAGTCATACCCCTGAATATTAGCTGTCATGGCCAATGCTTAGTGGTATTTATTTCAATTTACGTCTGCATTGTAAATACATATTCAGGCTTGTACATTGTGAAAAATATGATACCGTTTAGTTTTTATCCAATACAGTAACTTATTAAGAGTTCAACTGACAGCACGCGCGTCTATAAAAATGAAAAGTTGAGGAATAAATAAGAAATAGGCTGGATAGCAAACAAGTTTTGGATACAAGTTTCTTCTAAAATAAACTGTTGCCTAGGTCAACCTTATTTATATGATTTGTAGATTTCTCGACGGATTTCGACACAGTCAATAAATATCCTTTGATATATAAATTACTACAGAGAGGATTTAATGCTGCCTTCACTAGAGTATTAATAAGTATGTTAAAAAGGCAAAATGTAGAGTAAGGGGGATACAACTCTTAGTGAATCTTCCAGTACAAACACTGCGGCCCGCCAAGGCGGTATCATAAGTCCGAAACTATTGATTGAGTTCTTGTGTGATATTGGACAATATCTGGGTCATACAAACAGTATAATTCGTGATGATAATCTTTTCTTCCATCTGCTATTTGCATATGACTTGATAATATGTTCCGACACAGGTAAGGGCATGCAAAGTCAACTTGATGGACTGTGATTTCTGTAAAAAAAATGGCACATGATTCTAAATCTATCAAACACAAAAGTACTGATATTCAACAAGTGTAACTGTAAGCATACTTTCTATTCTATAAAAACGGAATAAGCCTTTCTAATGTGTTGATAAATATAAGTATTTAGGAGTCTAGTTCTGCACTTCACCATTTGATTACTTATATAGTAATAGCGTGCGAAACAAGCGAGTGCCCACAGGCATGCTCCCGGGCATGATTTTCCTCTATGTAGGCCTACGTCTATTTTTTTTTCGGTCTTCGACCATGAATTTAATTATTATTAACTTTTGTCGTACAGTTTTCTTCAATTCAAACGTTTTAATAAAATTAAAACAGCAAAATTTTGTTAAGACATCAGTAACTCACGCAACGGAGACAGCAATCAACAACATATCGTCATTGTGTTTACGGTCACCATGATGGAGGTATAATACCTCCATGAGGCTACGCAGATCTTCTCTTTGCCACCGTGCGGTCTGCGTATTTTCTTTGCCTTCCGTAAGGAGCTGTTACTCCTGCCTTTATCTGTGTCTAGATTTGTTCAATCGAAGGATTTTCGTAAAAATATAACGTGAAAATTGAGCATAATCTTTCCTTGAATACGACTAATTCACTTTCCCAACATTGCACAAGCACATGGCCCGTGGGGGGGGGGGGGGGGGAGGGGGAAAAAGTTTGATGCGACAGTGAGCAAAACATGATCAAATCCACCCAATCAGGAGGCTGGAATGTCCTAAGCGCATTTATAATGAATGAAAATGAAAAAAAGGATTCCCATTTTGGGCCATTT
Source organism: Hermodice carunculata (assembly GCA_964020975.1). Classification (NCBI taxonomy): domain Eukaryota; kingdom Metazoa; phylum Annelida; class Polychaeta; order Eunicida; family Amphinomidae; genus Hermodice; species Hermodice carunculata. Next base: position 113,359 of record CAXHWN010000575.1, read on the forward strand.
TTCGAGGGATATCCCAGGAATATTTTTCTTTTAGCTGATAAGAGAGCTTCTTACAAAGAAAAACTAAAATCTAAGGATTCCAGCGGTACAAAACATAGTGGCGGACGATGCAAAGCATCGTGACCGCAAAGGTGCTAAGTCACTAAGCTCTGGGGGTAACTTTTACAATAGTATCATTCCAAATGCCGTGAAAACAGGCAGTTGTTTGCTTTTTATCCATTTGATAAGAATATAGATTTTTTACCGCAAAATCGGAATGGCCATCGGCAAGCATCGAAATTTGTCCACGATAAAGTACACACGCTTGCACGTAAATAAACATTGCGCAGAGGATCCAAGTTATTTTCTCTCAATTCAGGAGACGGTCCTGATTTATCAGTAGGAATTCAGGAGATTGTGGGGACGATGATGGGAGGGCTCGGGAGGGGCATACCCCCTCCCCCTTCCCCTCCCCCGCCGACGCAAGACATTTTTCTAAATATGCAGTCAAAATGGTGCATTCTGGTGGTTTAAAGTTCCAACAATCAGCTGCAAAAAAAAGGAATTGAAAAACGGTTTTAAAATAATGTTAACTACAGTCAGTTAGCAGTACCCAGGTATCAGGAAATGGGCCTATTCTTTACATATTGTTGCATATTAAATATGTAGGATTGTGTCAGGAAATAAAGGGAATCTGTAAGAAATTGTGACACAATTTAAGGGAATGTCTGAATTTTGTAAGAAATGCGAACGAAACGTGTAAGCAATTGCAAGGGACAATTTTACAAAAGTGTGAAAAAAATTGTTCCTTATATTTGCCAACAAGTTTCGTACATATTTCTTACAAAATTCTGACATTTTCTTTAATTGTGTTACAATTCCTTACATAATCCCTGTATTTGCTTACTCAATCCTACATATCGAACATGCAAGAGTATGTAAGGAATCAGCTTGTTTCCTTACATTTACTTGACCTGCGTAAATACACAAAAACACTGTCACAACACAATTTATGCAAAATGTCACCTTTCTTTACCGAAAAATTATTAAGTTGGGAGGGTATTTTTTTCAAGATTCGGGAGATCGGGAGACTTTAAAGAAATGAGTTAAATTTTGGGAGATCTCTGGAAAATTCAGGAGTTTTGGAACCTCTGTGGGGCAGCGGGAACCTGATGAAGGTTGGCTTGCGTTGCGCCGGCTGGACCCGACAATAATGGCAAACGATGTTCACATACATTTCGAGTGTGCTCAGGTTAAAAAAAAATCAACCTGCAGCAAACAAAAAATGCACGTTTCACCGCTGATATGACATTTTAGGTAAAAGATTTGCACTGTTCAGCACAATGCATGCAGTAATCACTAGCGTGAACTGTGGCATCCATTATAAACATGAAGGCGTGGGCCAGACTCGGCCACTTGCTGATTGGACAATCAGACCTACAATGGAATGTAGAATTAACTAAGGTCTGGAAAAGCTCAGTACAACTCGGTATGAACAGGTCTATTGTATACAAACTTATCCCAACCGAGCTATCCCCTTTTATCAGTCAAGTTTGGTTCCTTTTTAAAAGGAAACTTGTTTTTACTTAGAATAAAGTTCATATATGTAAAACAGTTGTCAAATTCTTCTCTTTGAGAGACCTCTCTCACTGGGCTTATGCGATGTTCCAACAGCAAAATCAGCTACGCTAGCGATTAAAAAAAGGATGCTTTTATCAAGTGTACACTGTCGGGGGTGGGGGTGGGGGCAAAAAGTGTAGCTTTTGTACAGTTGTGAAAATGTCTACAATTATGGACGGCACCTTGGTTGTTTTTTTATTTTTATTCAATTTTTTTCCTTGTCGGTATTTTTTTCTTTTTTTTTTTCTTTTTTTTTTCTTTTTTTTTTTTTTCTTTTTTCTTTTTTCTTTTTTTCTTTTTTCTTTTTTCTTTTTTTTTTTTTTTGTTTGTTTTTTTTTTTTGTTTTTTTCTTTTGTTTTTTTTTTTTTGTTTTTTTGTTCTTTTGTTTTTGTTTTTTTTGTTAATTGCTACTTGTCCCTGGCCTGGTAACTATCAGCACCACTTATGAAGCGGAGGGCCGTTGCAATCTTGTGCTTCATATGTACGTATCAGGATTTATCGTGTCGGGTACATCAAAGTGCCGACGATCTAACTAGGTCTGCATCTGTTCTGTAACAATTACCGAATAAACAAATAAGTCGCCGAAAATATAGAATACACTGGCTGCGGAGCTGACATTGATTTTAAAGCACTTAATAACTTACAATTTCCAATTATTCTTCCAAAATCTAATTTAAAACAAAAAACTGAACTTTCTTTCAGCAACAGTTGGTACGTCCAATGAACTAAAAATAAAATTGGTAGCATTCTAATCTAGGGATACTTGACCAATTCAAATGTTGAATTCCTTCAAAAATTTCAATAGCCAGAGGAACCATCCCAAGGTGCATCCGAAGAGTAGTGAAGAAAAAGTTAGAGGATTTCAATTGACACTGATCTGTTTGAATGTGTAGCATCCTCCAAATTATAACAGATAAAGTATCAATCCTACTTCAGTTCTTATGCAAAATTAATTCTTTATTTCCAGCAGAGTGATGTGCATGCATTCAATACTAAAAGAACCATTGGAGTTTTTTTTTTTTTTTTTTTTTTAAATAAATTTATTTAAACTGAATTGTGCAGGTAGTACATAGACTAATCCGGAGGCTCTTCGGACAATTCTCGGGTTTTTCCTTACTTTTTGCTGCAGGTACAGCCTATGGACATGGAGTCAATGTTGCAGGATTTTACCTTATGCAAGCTTTTGAAGGGATACGGTGAGGGCATGTGCAGTGTTGTCTGTGCTATTGCCAGCATGACAAGTTGTCATGTACTTGTTTCTGAGAGAGCAGCCCTCAGGACATCGACCACCACGTCATCACACGGTATCAATTTGGTCTCGCACGGAGCTGTTGGAACGGTTAAAATGTAGGTCCCTACATAAGCTTAGTGACACATTTTGTCGGGAGGGGGAGGGCTGGCATCAAGTAAGTGTGAAACCGCTCCATCAGAATGTTCAGAGTATTGTGGATAAGCTAAGATTGCCAGTTGACTGACAAGCCCGGGCCGACTAGCAAGTGTAAGATTGTAAAACATGCCCTCGAGTGTCGGCTGACATCAATGTATGTATTGGTCACTACAACCTTATCAATAAATAGCCAGGCTATTATATCATTGCCAACCATCAAAAGTAATTTGAGTTACTGGAATTTCTAGTCGATATTGCAACATCATTTTTCGTTTCTACAGTAAAATGCAAGAATCCACTAGATGCATAAGGACTGTCTAAGACTTCACCTCGTGTATTACTAAGATGAGTTTAATGTCCACACCTTCCTTTCCACAGCAGCTACTAGTTTCAAATATCTTTTGTGTACCAGCTATTTTGTTTCTACAGTTTTGAATTTAGCCCTGGTATGTAAAAGAATTTCATGAGCGGTAAATATGTCCCGTTTGTTAACGCGTTCACATAAAATGCTGGCGTGCCCCGGAAAACTGTCCGCGAAAACTCAGATAAACGATATAAGTCAACACGGAAAATAAAAATTCCTCTGTTGCATAAAGGAATCTTCTGTCTTTTCGATGAGTGCCGGCTTACCGGATAAACAAACCTTCAGCACTTTATGCTCCCTGACTAACGTTCCACGAGACCGTCAGCAAAACATCCGGGGGACAAGGCTGCAGGGCGGCCAAGTTGTGAGCGAAGAATATTGAAAAAGTATTGTGTGAACAAATAACAAATGAGTAACAAAAGGACAGGATGGATATATTGCAGCTGGCCGGGGCACACAGCCGTGACAGCCCGGTAAGCACACCCTCTGCAGGCCGTCTGTATTTGTAACTGAATGGAACTGTTTTATGGTCGTTTGATAATTGTCCAAAACTGGACGGCGGTATTATACATATATATATAAATATTTATTGCATATAAAATAAATATTTCAATCAGGTTGTGAGAGACTAACGGGTAACCTTGAGCAACAGTGAATATTAAAATGTATTATCCCAGTGTTTATCATCTGTTTTGGGGAGAAAGTCATGTTGAGTACTTACCTTGACCACTTGTTCCCGCATAATTCCGGGGTTAACGTACATCATAATAATTCCTCCAACGATCATGCACACACCGGTAATTGCCAAAATGCATAGGCATACATTTGCCCGCTTAGATGTCTTAGATACCCCAGGCGTCTTCTTCAAAGTCTTCATATACCCGGACACGTTCCTCGGACCCCCGTTCGCCCACATCTTGCGATGCACTGTTTGATTCTGGCATGGGACCAGGCAAGCGTGTCATTCGCGGTCATGTGCTTGTATCAATGTGCGCATGCAACTCTGTCACGGCCACAACTGTGCTGTCCAGTTGCTGCTGATTGCCACCTGCAGAAAAAATCGGTCAAAACGGAATGTTGGAGAGAGTTGACCACGAAATGTTAGAATTTCATGCGCGGATTTTTCACCATGAACAGGACTTGAATATGTATGTCGCGTTACAACTAAGACAGATACCCGGTAGTACGTTTAAACTGAGTAAAATATGACAAGGAAATAAAGATTTGCTTGACAGAAAATCAGGCGGGTGTTTGGTATTTTTGTTTGTTAGTTTTTCGTCCATTTAGATGGCAAGGTTGGACATGGCTACATTTAGCACAAACATCATATGAATATATCTTGGAATCAAGCCTCAATCTATAACATTTTTATAGATATTCGACATTCAAATCTTGTGTATTAGCCTTGCATACCACTTCAGTGAATGTGCACAAAGCTCAAATATATAAATTGACAGTGAAATGGCACTCCTAACTGCATGTATAATAGTGTTGAAGATATTGTTCATTATCCGACATACCAATTTTTCTGTATTTGGTGAAACTTCTATAAGTTTAAGTCTTACACTTTTCAGTTACTATCCATTGGATGTGCTTTTAGCACAAACGTTTAGAATTAAATTTGGTTTGATACATCTATCTATATTAGTTTTGAAGATGTTCATTGTTATTCAAGAGTTCAATTTTTTGTACTTGTGTAAGTAGCCTTAAGATGAAATGCTACATTTTCCTCTTACTGATCATTGGATGTGTGTAATTATGATATAGTAGACGGTGTGAAAACGAGACTACTGTGATTAAATGCTTTGTTTGCCTTGATAAAATATCTGATATACCACGATGACCCTTCTTTTTGCTGTGCTTACCCCCACTGAATTACCACCCCATATGAGTCCCTGGATTTCTATTTCAACATCATTAATAAAGTACGTAGAAATGAATGGCTGTTTGGTTCATTTAATAAAACAGTTACAGCAAATGTTCACAAAATATCTTTCAGGAAAATGCATGTCTTAACTAGGAAAGAGGATTTGTTGCATAGCAAATCAGTGTGTATGTCTTCAAAGCATATTGGTATGGCAATGTACAACTATTCTATAACACAGGAGCATAAGTTGGAATGGCATCTCTATCTATTATAGCCTTGAAGTTATTTAAGATTTAAGATTATAATGGTGCTATTTAGCATAATTTAAATTGCTACAACTTTTATTTTTAATTCATTAGGCGAACAATGGTCAAAACCCCCCTAGTAGAAGTTGGATTGACATCTCTATCTATTATAGTGTTGGAGATATTCAAGATTGAAAATTTCGAATAATGCTAATTAGCATAATTTAAATTGCTACAACTTTTATTTTTAATTCATTAGGCGAACAATGGTCAAAAACCCCCTAGTAGAAGTTGGATTGACATCTCTATCTATTATAGTGTTGGAGATATTCAAGATTGAAAATTTCGAATAATGCTAATTAGCATAATTTAAATTGCTACAACTTTTGCTTTAGATTCATTACATTTGCAATGGACAACCACCCCCTGGTAGAAGCTGAAATGACATCTCTAACTATAATAGTTTTGAATATTCAAGTTTTAAATTTCAATAACTTGCCCATATTTTCACGTTCCATCATACATGATCATAACACAAGAAACAGAAACAACTTTTTTAAAATTCGCACTTCTCGTGCATATATACAAGATTGCATTAGGCATCAACTGGGCCATATTTTGAACGATATACCAGCAATAATAAAAGACAAAATAAACACACATAGTATCCAAGGTTTTACAGTCTATGTGAAAAGATATTTCATAGACAAGTATGAAACAGCATTTTGTATACAGAATTGTTATGTTTGCGATACTGGTAATTGATCTGTTTTGCTATTTTCTTTTTAAAGCCTTTTTTTAAGCAGCCTGGTTCGAATATATTGTAATTGTAATTTAAACACATTTTAACTGTTATGGATGTATTTTTCAAACGTTCCCTGTTACTGATTCAACACTGTGATACTTTTAGGGTGGCTTGCATGATACCGGTCAGATATGACCTTAGTGCAAGTCTCCCAGGTCAATATGTATTTTTTATATTACTACAAATGATATTGTAATGCAAATTTGTGTGTATTGATCAAATAAAATTATTCCTGATTCCTGATTCCTGATTCCTGATTCCTGATTAAAATTTCCAATGCTGCTAATCAGCATAATTTAAATTGGTACAACTTTTGTTTTAAATTCATTAAATGCGTACTTGTCAATAACCTCCCAGTAAAAGTTGGAATGACATCTCTATCTATTATACTTTTGAAGATATTCAAGATTAAAAATTTCATTTGCCCCTAATTTTTAAAATTTTAAACATCTTCATTTCTTTATAATATATATATATATATATATATATATATATATATATATATATATATATATATATATATATATATATATATATATATATATATATATATATATCAGAAAATGATCGAGAAGTTAAGTTGTTTGCGTAAGGGAAGAAAGTCGCAAAATATAATTCTGTCACGGTTTGAACTCTTTTTTCCTTTTTTTCTAAAAAAAAATTTCACTCATATAACTAGAAAGTTGCACTCATCTGACAGTGTTACACGAGACGTTAAATAAGGTCATTTGAAGTTCCCAAATGTTTTATGCTCAGTTTTATGTGCGTGACAGATTTACAAAATGACGTGACGGAATTACAGTGGCTCCTGTAGTTCAGTCACGTTTTGTACAGGTAATTCCGTCACGAGGTTAATAGGCCTAAAACTTTATCAAAAACTGGAAGCCAATGTTCGAATGTAAACATGCATTGATGGCGGTATTTCTGGGTTATGTTCTCAAAGAAGGGCCAAAGCAATATCATTGGCTTTTGGAATAGCCTGACAATAAGTAAAAGTGACATCGTGGGAACACACCTAAATTGGGTCGTTTGATTGTGTATGCATAGTGGATCGTGTGACGGAATTACATCGTAAGAAATATTTAGTGTCTTGATCTGTGAAAGTATTGAGAAAGACAGAATCACACTTGTATATCAATTCAAACATGCATCCATATAAAGGCCTAGGGGCGTGCGTGTTAAAGCCGATCCCCTTTACTTTGTAACTCCCTCTGTGGTAGGTCAAACAAAATAATACCTATGTTTCCCCTAACCCGACCCACTCTCTCTGAAACCTACCGACCCACCACATCTGCTTGCAAACAAATATGTAATTATGTTTCCCATACCCAACTGACCCTTCTGTGAATGCCCCAACCCATATATCTTTTAATAAACATTTCCTTGTGTTTTAAGGCCATAAATCTATCAGTTTTATGCTTTTAAACACAAAGAAAGTCAACTACGTTATTGCGTGTAAATAAATAAAATAAAAAAATAAATAAAATTTCCCTAGAACCTACCGACCGACCCTTTTTTCAGCGTGTTAAGGGAAACACAGGTATAATTTTGTTTGGACTTAGGAAATGTAATGCCGGACTCCCAAGAAAAAGTTGTATGAAATGTTCAAAAATAAATTTTATACATATATATATATATATATATATATATATATATATATATATATATATATATATATATATATATATATATATATATCTGAAAACCACAGTTTTGTTAAAATACTTTGTGTTGTGTTTGCCTCCTCCCAGACATTAGTTTTGAAAACTCACCTGACATAGAACATGGACTTTAACTCGCACGGCCTATTACGGAACAAACTAAAGGCAACAGTGATTCATGGTTAAGGGTCAGTTTATTCAAGTTACTGATTACCGTTTTTTGCAAAAAGGGTTCATATAGGCGTGGCCTGTTTCCTGGTTGTTTTTTTGAAATAAAATAATGGTAAATCCAAAGGATAAGTATATATGTATTTCTTGCTTTTTTAAAGATTACATAATGACAAACCTTTGACATATTTGAAGCGTATCTTGTATGTATGTATGTATGTATGTATGTATGTATGTATGTATGTATGTATATGTATACATATACCTTTAATGTATGTATGTATATATATATACTTTTAATGTATGTATGTATATATATATATATATACCTTTTATGTATGTATATATGTATGTATGTATGTATGTATGTATGTATGTATGTATGTATGTATGTATGTCACTGAAATGTATCTTGTTTTTTAGAAGTCCAAAATGAAATTAACAGCAATTGCATGATACCTGAGTGCTGAGTGCTGACTTTTCTTTCAGGATGGCTTAAACAGCCACTGAAATGCGACTGAGGCTTCGAACTAATCCTGAAGCATTAGAAGTTTATAAATTGGCAGGCAGACGCCGTAAAATGAAAAGGAGAAAGATGACAACCACAGAGAAAAATGAACTGCGAACCAAAGTTAGATGTGCTGTACAAAGACATCAAGAAAACAGGCAAAAAAATCCCAAAAAACTTACACTTTGGTCAATTATGCTGGATCATATAGATCACCATGCACACTTAGAAAAGCAACGAAAAAGGTAGAAAGAGGTTTGCCAAAACAGTCCAAGCAAAAAAATTGTAGACAGAAAAGGTGGCCAGTGAACTGGGAAGCCTATCAGACAAACAGGACCTGGATCCAAGACCAGGACCAACAGCACTAAAAGAAGAGACAAAACAAACTGTTCTGTCTTATTATGAAGATGACAGCGTATCTAGGGTAGTACCTGGGAAGGCAGACTGTGTAACTGTGAGAAACAAGGAGGGCAACAGAGAGGTGTTACCAAAGCGTGTTCTCGTGATATCTCTCGCACAAGCCAATGGGAACTTTCAAAAAGAAAACCCATGTATTCAAATCGCAAGATCAACATTTGCAGGTCTTAGACGTCGACACGTTCTCCTTACTTCACAAATACCACAAAATGTTTGTGGTTGTAAGTACCATTCTAATATGATAATGATCATCGACAGCACTTCACAGGAAATACCCAGACATTGTGCCCTTAAACACATGAGAAGGATTCCTTGGATTTAAATTGTTTATGCAAGCTTGAATCTGAAAACTGTATGTCCAACAATTGTGAAACTTGCAGCGAAGGACAAATTAATAACATCAACATCGGCAGCAAAATAACCGATCAACAAGACCAAATAACATTGACACAGTGGGAAATGACTATCAGAATTTCCTCACCAAGAGAGAAAAGTCGGGCACAGTTGCAGAGGCAATTGGAGGGCTTGTTGGCAAACTTTCATCCTTCACTTGGCACGTGTTCATTAAAGAGAAACAAGCTTCTGCTTTCAGCAATCTTATGGAAAACGCAACACTTGCGGATTCACAGACCGCAGTACTTCATATGGACTTTTCAGAAAATTTCCGCTACACCTAGCAAGACGAAATTCAGAGTGCCCATTGGAGACAGCGCCAAGTAACTATATTTACAGTGATGATTTACCATCACCAAAATCGCATTCCAGTGGTGCTGGTATCTGACAACAAAGGACATGAAAAGAGAGCCGTAACAACATTTCTAACCATGTTATTGGCAAAAATAAAAGCTGAAATGCCAGCAGTCAATCAAGTGAATATCTGGACAAATGATCCATCCAGTCAGTTCAAGAATAAATGTATTGGCGCTGTGACAGTGAAATTACAAAATCTGTTTGGTCTTAAACTTGTCTGGAATTATTTTGCGACCAGCCACGGCAAGGGCGCAACAGATGCAGTTGGAGGCAATGTAAAACGCATGGTTCAGCGTCTTCTGATGGCGAGAAGAATACCAGGTATCACTAGTGCAGAAAGCTTTGTCTGTGCTGTCCGTCTGTCAGCTGCCAGCATCAGCGAAGAGGTGGTGTCACCGGAGGACATATATATTGTTACTAGGAAAGATGATTTGCTGCGTAGCAAATCAGTGTGTGTGTCTTCAAAGCATATTGGTATGGCAATGTACAGCTATTCCATAACACAGGAGTAGAAGTTGGAATGGGATATCTATCTATTATAGCTTTGGAGTTATTCAAGATTTAAAATTTCTTATGGTGCTATTTAGCATAATTTAAATTGCTACAACTTTTAGTTTTAATTCATTAGGTGCGCAATGGTCAACAACCCCCTAGTAGAAGTTGGATGACATCTCTATCTATTAAAGTGTTGAAGATATACAAGATTGAAAATTTCGAATACTGCTAATTAGCATAATTTAAATTGCTACAACTTTTGCTTTATATTCATTACATGCGCAATGGTCAACAATTACCTAGTAGAAGTTGAAATGACATCTCTATCTATAATAGTTTTAAAGATATTCAAGTTTTAAAATTTCAAATGCTGCTAATTAGCATAATTTAAATTGCTACAACTTTTGTTTTAAATCCATTACATGCGCAATGGTCAATATCCCCCTAGTAGAAGATGAAATGACAACTCTATCTGTAATAGTTTTGAAGAAATTCAAGTTTCAAAATTTCCAATGCTCCTAATTAGCATAATTTAAAATGCTACAACTTTTGTTCTAATTCATTAGATGCGAACTGGTCAATAATCTCATAGTAGAAGTGGGAATGACATCTCTATGTATTATAGTTTTGAAGATATTCAAGATTTAAAATTTCGAATGCCCCTAATTTGCATAATTTTAAACATCTTCATTCTTCTGTATAAAAAGGCCAAACTCCTTGTATGGAGGTACAATCATGCCAAGTTTGGAGTTTCTATGTGTGATAGTGTCCGAGAAAAGTGTCGGACAAATTTACTGGTAAAGAAGAAAGAAAGAAAGAAAGAAAGAAAGAAAGAAAGAAAGAAAGAAAGAAAGAAAGAAAGAAAGAAAGAAAGAAAGAAAGAAAGAAAGAAAGAAAGAAAGAAAGAAAAAGAATTTCAGGAAAAACAGAAAAGTGTGTGTTCACAAACACTTTAAAAATGTTCCATGTTGGAGGTTGACCATGTATGGCAAGAAATGCCATCAGTGCCAGGTATCAACAACACGCATTGTTTCACGCCGGTTTCCACTGGGGAAGTTTTATGTAAATTCTACATGACCGCTGGGGAAGGTAGAGGGCATGTCGTACTCCGGCCATTGGCTAATCCACCATTGGCTACACAAGAAACTTCTCAAACAGATGCCTCTCAAGAAGACAGAAATGATGCAATGCCAATGAGGCAAAGAACCACGCCAGATACTGTATTTTCTGAGCATATGGCCACATCCGTATCTCCTGACCATATGACCACACCAGTATCTCCTGAGCATATGCCACACCAGTATCTCCTGAGCATATATCCACATCAGTATCTCCTGAGCATGTAACCACACCAGTTTCTCATGAAAATTCACCGATGCCAAATTAAGCATGTGCTCAAGATGCTGATCCCTGCGTTGTCTGTAACTGGGAATATGGCTCACCAGATCATCCAAAGCAAGACGATGGCTGGCTTAGCTACAACACATGCAAAAATTGGTTTCACGATAGTTGTAGTGAAGGCTACGGGATAATTGATGGTGATGAGTCATATGCTTGCTGTGATTGTTTGTCTGAATAGTAAATGTCTTAAAACAAGCAATGATAGCAAATGTAGAACTCTAATTCCTTGCATATTACCCAGTCTTACCATGAACAACCATTTGATGATAACGTTGAAAGGTTGCATTTTCAGGTTTTCGTTATTACATATATACAGTAATTACCATGTTTTCCAGCATCTTTGGAAATTTCAAGTATTCCGTCATTTGATGCTTATGTGGCGATTTCCCTGGGTAGTGACTGTGTGTTCAAGGAGGCTTCAGTATCAAAGAATGATAGCATTGGGCTCCGCACGTGCTTCCCAAAACTGAACTGAAAATGTTCTCAATATTACCAGGAGACGGGCCAGCTGTGTCTCCCTTTATAGTGACATTGCTATTTTCTAAAACTAAGGGACGATTGACTGAGCTGTAACATCAGGAAAAGTTAACCCCACTTGTGGAGAATCCACATGACATAGCCCCCCTACTTGATGATGATGATGCATCATACACTTGCTATAACTCAAACTGCTTTGCTTGAACATTCCAGGAATACACTTGCTATGATATTGCTTTGCTTGAACATTCCAGGAATACACTTGCCATGATATTGCTTTGAGCTTTGAACATTAAATGTTTCAGGAAAACAATATCAGGTAGCAAGTGTAGAATTCAAAGTTGCTTGAACGTTGCCCAGCCGTTTTAACATAAGGAACAATTTGATAACATTGAACAGATGTACTTTCAAGTCTTCATTCAGTATTAAAGCGCATATTACATGGTTATTGATTACCACGTTTAGCAGCTTTGTTGACAATTAAGTACCCTGATGTTTATGAACATGTACCATGCATAATGGTCCGTTTGCGGTGATTTGAAGAGTTTATTTGGCAATCCACATTCAGAATAAAATTCTGTTAAGGCATAGAGGCCCTTAACAATATACATGCATAAAATTAACAAGTACAGATAAGTTAAAATATAAAACATAGAAAGATGGCATGAGCAAATACAATAAGACACATTATTGTGGATAAAGGGCCAAGAAACCATCAACACTTCCAAAAATATGTGTCAAAATATTCTTTTTAAAACTGTAAAGGGAGCCCGCACCACGAACATGCTGAGGGATTGACTGTTGAATTTAACAAGGACAATATTTTGGGGTTCAGCACATACTTCTTAAACTAGAACTTAAATGTGCCTTTTATTTTACAGAGAAACATAGCACCACTTGAGCTTTCATCGTCTGCATATAAATATATTGATCGAAATCTTACACATGTAGTCTTATAAAGAATTGTGAAGATATATATATTTATATATATATATATATATATAGACAGAGAGAGAGGTAGATCTACAGAGAGACAGACAGACAAACAGACAGACAGACAGATAGATAGATAGATAGATAGACAGACAGACAGACAGACAGACAGACAGACAGACAGACAGACAGATAGATAGATAGATAGATAGATAGATAGATAGATAGATAGATAGATAGATAGATAGATAGATAGATAGATAGATAGATGTCCTGTTACCTATCACACAGTGTTTTTCCTTATAGGTGATAGGTGCCAATCATTAAAAGCTTCATACGTTTCAAGGGTTAAGTTGTTTTACAATCAATAATATGAAGCATTAATCACTTCATTTCAGCTTTTTTTCTTTTTGTATTTTGTTTTGTTTTTATGTGTTTTTGTGAGCATGTTTTCGTCATGAAAGCGATATTGAACCGACTTTTCCAAGAGCCCAATAAAAGATATCAATGGAGTGATCTTGTCTCCACATTGTATCCAGTTCAATTTCACAAGAAAGGCTCTGTTCAAACATAAGTTTCTTGCAAAATTTGACAATCATGATATCAACAAATGTTTTCTTTTTTCAGTATCTAGATTTAAATTTTTACTGAATCTATATGTGAAGGACAAGATCCATCCTAAATTGCAAACTCCATAGAAAGGTTGTAGAAACTTTAGTTTGTACAGATAAGAAGAATGCCTATTTTGCACAAATTTGAGCACGTTTTTATGTTTATCTTATTTATCTATGGCAAGCCGTTGATATTTATTCATGATTTAGTGATATCGCTAAATCATTTTGATATCTCTAAATAATTTTGATATCGCTAAATATTTTGAGATATCAAAAATATTTTGAGATATCGAAAAATATTTAGCGATATCACTAGATGAATTAGCGATATCACTAAATGAATTAGCGATATCACTTAATGAAAAAGCGATATCGCTAAATGAATTTTTGATATCACTAAATCATTCTATGATATTGTCAAATGATTTAGCGATATAAAAAAATCATCAAGTGATGTCAAAAAATCATAGGTATTTAGAGATATCACTAAATCATTTAGGGATGTCATTTAAATGATTTATGGATATCACTAAATAGCACCATTTAGCGTTATATGAATTATTGATATCACTACTTCATTTAGCGATATGGCTAAATGATTTATCAAAATCACTAAATGAATTAAGGATATCGCTAAATCATGAATAAATGTCAAAACGGCTTGCCATATTTATCTTATAATAGCAAGGTTTTATACTCTTATGGTCTTGTGTAAATAATTTGACAATTTTAAGTTGCTGTCGCAAGTTCCAATGATTCTGGGGTTTAATGTGTTAAGAGAGGCAGTATTACAGCACCTGCTCACTATAAGTACCGACCAAAATGCTGTTGTAGGCCTAATCTACACGAAAAGGCACGTCTATCGTCTCCTCAGCTGAGTGAGATCTCTATCTCTTCAGATTGATAGGATTATTTTGCACCGGTAATTCCGTCACGTGACCATATAAATCCGTCACAGTTTAAGTAAGGTGAAATTGTGGAAACTATTGCATAAATTTAAAATAAATCTTCTTATTCTTCAAAATTAAGATATGCAGATTAATTTAAAGCAAAACCATTTTCTGCTACAAGCTGTTTACAAAGCAGAGTTATCAAGTTGTTCCACCAATGTCGAAATTCTGCATCTGTGTGAATGTAATTCCGTCACACGACATTGCTATTTAAGACAGCTATTTTTCTAAATATATACACAAAACTAGGAGCAATTTTACTTTGCATTTGTAGCATTTATTGAGGGCTTTGGAAAAAGATTTTATATCAGCTTAAGAACTGCTGAAATAAAATATACCAAGCATAAAAGTAAGGGTTCAGATTGATAGGATTATTTTGCAGTGGTAATTCCGTCACATGCATCTTGTAAATCCGTCACAATTTAAGTAAGGTGAAATTGTGAGAACCATTGCATAAATTAAAAATGAATCTTATTATTCTTCAAATTTAAAGTCTGAAGATTAATTTAAGACAACCACCATCTGCAACAAGCTGCTTACAGAGAAGAGTTTTGAAGTTTGTTGCACCAAAGTCCAAAATCTGCATCTGTGTGAATGTAATTCCTTCACACGACTTTGCTGTTTAACATAGCTATTTTTCTAATTCTATGCACAAAACTAGCAACAGTTTTACTTTTCATTTGCAACATTTATTTAGGGTTTTTGATAAATGATTTCAGATCAGCGTAAAAACCACTTAAATAATATACACGAAACACAAAAGCAAAAAATTATGAGTACAACTTGTAATTCCGTCACGCTGGAAATCATGCCTTTACACACCTTATGATGCCGTTACTCCACAATTATTATCCCAATGATCCTCACACATGTTATGACCAGACGACATAAGTGCATTCATAGACACACTTGGTAAATAATCCTCTAGATGACCTGAACCAGTGTCAGTGAGTAGTACGTACGACTAGGCCTAGAATTTTAAGTAGGCCTACCATACCCATGCCATAGCATCAAATTCCTCCGGCTCCACACCCAAAAAGGAACTCTACTAAGTACTGTCATTGTTGGTTCAGACCTTGCACTTAAAAAACCTCTGTTCCGTAAAAATAATCCAAACAAAACACGGATTACTTGGAAAATCGCCCAGCACACGGCGAATTTGTCTGCTTACCATCGTCGTTCACTTTCAACCGTGATATATCGATTTGTTACATGACCTCATTCAACCAATCACATTTGATGGACATCGTTCGTCTAGGGGTGCCCTGTGAGGTTTTTCACGTTACAAAAAGCTTCCAAAAACTATATCTGCATGATAGCCAAATGTAGGCCTAAGACACAATTATGATATACTGCGGTCTCTGTTTTTATGATCAATATTTTGAGCTTAGGCCTATTTGGAAGGTTGTAACTTACAACGGTACAATTTTCACACCTACGCTCCCCCCCCCCCCTCGCCCCCAAATATTGCCTCGCTCATCTCCAAAACGGTAAATTTTGAAGTGGAGGGAGAACGCAAGCAAACGGGAACGGCATAAACAAAAGCGATGATAACGGATAAAAATATGCCAGTTAATCTCTTTTTTGCGTCAAATTTGGGGTATTTTCAACTTGAAATCATATTGTAAAAGAAATTAAGTGTGGCGTGGCATTCATTGTTGTCAATATAGGCCTACCACTCAGGAGGCGGTGAGACTCCGTCACTGGCGTCAGATCGCTCGCCTATCGCCGTATCGGCTTGCAATCTGACTTCGATCTCACCACCTCCTTCGTGATGTATACTAGCAACCGCCTTTCGCCGTGTGCTGGGCGATTTTCCAAGTAATTCGTGTTCTGTTTGGATTATTTTTACGGAACAGAGGTTTTTTAAGTGCAAGGTCTGAACCATCAGTGACAGTACCTTCGATCTCACCGCCTCCTTCGTGATGTATGATGGCAACAATGAATGCCACGCCATACTTAATTCCTTAAACACAAATGTAAAACTTGAAGTTGGAGGAACACCTTTACTGATAGTACTAGTTTTGAAGATATAAATCATTAATCAATACTGGTACTATAATTTTCAGTAATGCCCGCAATTTGCATAAATTGAAATCTGAGCTTTCAATCTCTGATCATTGGCTGCACCATAGCACAAACATAAAAACTGAAGGCGAAATGTAAACCTCTATCTATAATAGTTTTGAAGGTGCTCATGAATATTCCACACTTCATTATAGATGCGGGGGGGGGGGGGTGACCCATCTTGCACAATTACCACACACATTCCATTCTCTTCCCCATTTCGTCCTACTGGTAATAATAATGTATGGACCCGACACATATAGGCCTACTTTCAGACGTCTGCCGCTCCCCCGCATCTAATGAACCTAATCAATGCACTTTACTGTGAGCCATCATGTATTTCTTCCGATTTTTGTGCATGCCACATTTCATGCCGTTACTGTCAACTACCTCTACTATCGCCCACCTCGTATCAATATCCTGATTATTTGGATACATTTACGACTAAAAGCAAATAAACAACGGAAATCAACACTAATTTTTCAACGTGCAATAAAAATAAATACTGCAAGGCAAGTGCATGTACAATTTCTCCGCCTGAAGTAAAATCCCCATTCATGGGTCGACATTAGCCTAACGATTATCAACCTCGGCCGAGTTCTCGTGCTTGACTAAAACCGTCCAATGATAACTGGGTCTCTGAGGTTTAATTTTCGCTACGCATGCGTGGCTACAATAGCGATCGAACGGATGCTGGCTTGTTTTGGTCAGAAATAGCATGGCGAATGTGACACTTTTACCACGGTTAACATAGCCGATATTGTGGGAAATATTGGTACATAATGATATGAAGGAAATATGCTTTGCTGATGAACGTGACAGTGTTCTGTATTTATGTGCTGTGTATAGTAAACGCATAACTCGTTATTGTTCTGAAGGTTCATGGTTTTTCCAAGATCCAATATCATCACACTATCTATACCTTGGACGATTTTCGAACGGACTGCAACCCTACCCTAACCCTAACTTTTTGGATTTCTGTAGTCAAATTCACGTGTTCAGCCACAGTGCACAAGTGACCAGGGAACGTTTCAACGTCAGCACAAAACACAGATATGATTAGGCCTAATACATTAAGAGTTCTCTCTCTCTCTCTCTCTCTCTCTCTCTCTCTCTCTCTCTCTCTCTCTTTATTCATTTTTATTCTATTTTATTTATTTATTTATTTATTTATTTATTTATTTATTTATTTATTTATTTATTTATTTATTTATTTATTTAGGCCTATTTTTTGCCAGTGGTAAAAAAATGAAAGGGTGCACTTTTACGTGCAGCTTTAGTAGGCCTAATACTTGTTCACGGTCGCCATTTTGAATCCGCCCTGTCTAATTTTGGCAACGCTCTGCGGCACTCGCAGAATTAGTTGGTCGCAGTGACGTCATTTTGACCAAACTAGGTAAGACCAATTTGATTTCGGTTCCGCATTGGGTGGAATTGGTCAAAATCAATCCGAGTTGGTTAGCCAAAGAACTCGACCCTAGCCGGCATAAATACCAGCGGTGCCTGCAATGCTGCATGTGTTCCATATCCGTATCACTCATCGTTTTATGTAAAATGATCAAAACAGGTTTTATTTTATGTTCACGTGTAATTTTCTTCAGCCCGCAGGTTTATTTTCAGTTCATATTCATTGTGATTTCTTGAATTGATGTTATTGAATCTCGGAACGTTTAATTTCGAAATGTAAATAGTATAGAATGCACATGCATAGAACTATGTCATTATAGCGCATTCCTTTCCCAAGGTCAATGACTCGTGCAGAAGTTCTTGCATCGTGAAAGCGACCTCAATAATCGTATGTTATAACACACGTTACTTCCGTTTGTATCAACATTTACAACCCAATAAGTCTTCTTTATCCAATCACATCCTGCGTCCCACACGGCAGGGGCCTAGCTAGGTCGATCACAATCTGAGTACAGTATTTGAGCCGTATTTGAGCAGATGATAAACGACAGTGGACAAACTTGCACAAAACTTGCTGAGATAAGAATAGAGGAGAAGAGGGTAAAGTAACATCACTACCCATCAATAAATACATTTGGAGCGCCTACTGTCACTGTAGTGTTATACAATTGGTTCCCGTGGGGTACATATTTCGAGTTCGAATTATAATCTGGCTGACCCTCGGGATGCGACCTTTCACTCAAAATCAAACTGTGAAACACGTACCACCATGATAGCTATTTGGTTTAAACTTATTTTATTAAGGCAATTGGAAAAAAGGCATAGCCTATACAAATTATTCTTGCGAAAAAAAAAAAAAAATACAGAGTATGGTGTAAAAGGTAATGGCACAAACCACAGGAGAGTACATTAACGGGCACATAACAGTATGCAAGATAATGACACCACCAAGCACCAGACGTCACAGATAGTGGTCTGAGTAATAAGTAGTTTGCATTGGCTGTAAGAGATGAACGATAACAATTTATTTTTTTAACTGTAACACATTCTCAACTGATGCGGTTTTAAGACCAAAAACGGAATAGTGTAAAAGTAACACTGACTTGTGTAATACGAGCGTCACTGTGGTGTGCCTGTGTGTGCCTGTGTGTGCCTGTGTGTGCACGCACACATGCGTGTGTGAAGGGTTGAATTTTTTCGTGTGATACGAATTTTATTTTCCGTTATATGTGGATATGAAAAACTATTTCATGTGATTCATAATATCAAATGTGAGATATCCAAAATCGTTTTGAGTGAAATTTAATAAGACCTTTCCATCAATGCCAGGCAAAGGGGGAATGAAAATACAGTTCTCTTGGGGAAGACGTAATTATTTCGTCAGGTCACATATGACCCTCACGAAGTAGTGTTTTTGGTTCACCATTTTTGCCCCGAAATTTTTCAAGAAAAAAAACGATATTTGCAGTTTCTTCATACTGGTAATATGTGTGGACCCGACACATATTTTTCCCATTTCAGCTAGGCGACTGGTGCCGAAGGTTGCAGGTTCGAGTCCCGCTCGTTCCAAACATAAAATATACATTTTCAGACGTCCGCCGCCCCATGCATCTAATGAACTTAGTCAATGCACTCTACTGTAAATCATCATGTATTTATTCCGATTTTTATGCATGTCACATTTCACGCGATAACTGTTAACTGCCTTTACTATCGCCCATCTCGTATCAATATCCTGATTATCTGGTTACATTTACGACTAAATGCAAATTAAAAAGGAAATCAACATTTATTTCCCAACGTGCAATAAGAAATAAGTACGGACGCGAGTACATGTACGATTTCTCCGCCTGGAGTTAAAACCCCAACCAATGAACCATAGGTCGACATTTTACGATAATGATCATCAACCTAGGCTGGCCGGCATGTCATCACTACCTGCAGGTGTTAAGTCCCTTTCGATATCACTCATCTGTTTCTGTAAAATGTCAACACACGTTTTATTTTATGTTCACGTTTAACTTTGTTCAGGCCAGCTAGTTTATTATCAGTTCACATTCTTTGCAATTTTTTGATGTTAATTGAATCTGGGAACGTTAAATTTCGAAATGTAAATAGTGTAAAATGCGCATGCGTAGAATTGGGATTCCCTTAATCCCATGGTAGGCCCCACCGAAGCAATGGACTGCGCGCAGCAGTTCTTGCATCAGAACTTGCTAAGAAGCTATTGTCACTGATCGTGTTATACAATTGGTTTCCGAGGGGTACCTATTTCGAGGTCGGTATATAATCCGGCTGACTGTCGGGATACGCCCTTTCACTCCAAGTCACACTGCAAGACACGCCCCGGTACCACTAGGTCAACATTTTTTTTTTTTGTTTTTTTTTTTGTTTTTTTGTTTTTTTTGTTTGTTTTTTTTTTAGCTGTAACATATTCCCAACTGAGGCTGTGTTTAGTCCACAAATGGGGAAGTGTAAAAGACGCTGACTAATGTAATACAAGCGTCACTGTGGTTTATCTGTGTGTGCACGCGCTCATGCGTGCATTGTGTGAAGGGGTTATTTTTCTTGTGTGATACGGAATTTTTATTTCATGTGGTTTGTGGGTATGAAAAATTATTTCGTGTGATTCATGATTGTGATCGAAACCATTTTGTGTGAAATCATTTTGAGGCAAAATCATTTTGAGCGAAACCTGATGAGACCTCCCCACCAGGAAAAGGGGGACTATAAACACAATTCTTTTCGGGAAAGACTTCATTCATCTTGAACTTTCAATCTTTGCCCCGTTTATCTCTGTAAAAAAGTGTGGTGAGTATGCTTCCCAGACACTTTATTTTTTATCATCAATGTTGAAACCAACACATAAAAATCACTCTTGCCATGATTCTGATAGGAAGTGTAAATCACTTCTAAATTCTCTCAAAATGCACATTTTAATGACAATTGTTTTATTGAGCGGGGGGGGGGGGGGCCTCACATTGTTGCAAAGGACGGATAAATTAACGTCGGAATAAGGGGCATAGAGAATGGTACCACCTTGGTAGCAGACCCCTCCTGACGAAATTATTAAGGTGTGTGTGTCAGCACACACTTTTCTGTTTTTCTAGGAATTAAAGTGTGTGTGTCAGCACACACTTTTCTGTTTTTCTAGGAATTCTTTATTTCTTTCTTTCTCTCTTTCTTTCTTTCTTCTCTCTTTCTTGCTTTACAGGCAAATTTGTCCGACATTTCATTTGAAAAGTATAACACGTAGAAACTCCAAACTTGGCACAATTATACTTCTATAGATAAAGTCTGGCCTTTTTATAATGAGAGGTCATGCTTTTCAAAATTATGCAAATGAGGGCTAATCAAAGTTTTAAATCTTCAATATGTTATATAGTATACAGTCCATTCCACCTAACTTGAGCTCTGGGGGCCGTCTCATTAGTTGTGACCACAGTGCCGGTGGGCCAAACAGCCTATCACTGACCTCTTTGCCCTGCCACTCAACCCCGCTGCTATAATTAGTGGTGTTTGTAAACAGGTCCACATGGGTGCTGCTGTAAACATTTATACGGGTTTTATTTTCACTTTTGTAGCATCAAATAATTGGATTTTTTACAAAATAATCCGGCTAAAGGGACACCATTTTACTGTGGAGCTGGCCCTGCTATATGTCTGCCACCCCACCAAACACACATGACCAGTGACAGTGAATGATTGGTATCAAATGGCCAGCTTATTCCAAAGTCCTGGCAAGTGTAACCACATCAAAATAAACCCTACCCTTTCCTCTTAAGTTGATGTGTATTTTATTACCCCCAATAGATTTCACTCATAATCTAGAGCCTTTATCAACATTGTAAGACCTTTGGGATATTTTTACAGGGGTGTCACATCTCAATTAAACTGCAAACAAGCCATAATCCTGGTATATATTTTACAAGATGTGACATCAAAATAACCCTTTGAAAATGCGGCACCCCTGGACTCATTCAGGACAGAAGTCTTCATTTACTGTCAGTAAACTTTGTATCAAAGGGATATACTCAGTATTCATATCTTTTAAATGAGGGGGTTCTGATTTAAAATTTCTGACAATCATAATAGAATATAATATCTGCTCATAATTTGTGATATTCTGACCTTTTTTATTTGTTTCACACATTGTATTAGCAATGCAAATTTGAAAGAATTAGCAAAGAGCATATCCTTTGGGTTCATCACTGAATGAGTTAATTTTGTCATATAAACATTGGCTGCATTGATTGAATAGCTATGTCTGTTTGGTAATTTAATTATAATTTAATGTTTTCAGTCTGGACACCAGTCAGTTCAGTGGCTCTTAGAAAAAACATTTTGGGCTACATTATTTATATACAATTACACAGTCCAGGAAATGCTCAAGATCCCTGCTCATGCATTCTATCATGTCTGTGTGCCAACACAGACATACTGTTCTTTCTTTCTATATTTCTTTCTTTCTTTTTTTCTTTCTTCTATACCAGCAGATTTGTCCAACACTTTTCTCGGACACTATTATACATAGAAAGTCCAAACTTGGCATGATTGTACCTCCATACGAGGAGTTTGACTGTTTTATACAGAGAAATGAAGATGTTAAGAATTATGCAAATTAGGGGCATTTGAAGTTTTCAATCTTGAATATCTTCAACAGTATAATAGAGATGTCATTCTAACTTCTACTAGGGGGTTGTTGACCATTGGCACCTAATCACCTAATGAATTAAAAATAAAAGTTGTAGTAATTTAAATTGCTAAATAGCACCATTAGAAATTTTAAATCTTGAATAACTTGAAAGCTATAATAGATAGAGATGTCATTCCAACTTCTGCTCCTGTTTTATGGAATAGTTGTACTTTGCCATACCAATATGCTTTGAAGACACACACGCTGATTTGCTATGCAGCAAATCATCTGTCCTAGTTCTTCCCATATTCGCTTTCACCATTCTACTGTGCAGTGTGACCAGCAGGCTCTCAAACCATTGTATCCAAAAAAGTTAAGTAGAGCAAATTATGAACACTGGCTTGCCACATTGCAGCAGTTTTCATTAGAAATCACTTGGAAGCCAGAAGTGAAATGGTGGTCTGTGATTGGTTGAGTAGGGAAGAACCCCAACCAGAGAGGAACACTATTCAGAACCCTGCAGATGATGATCTATATTTTCCATATGTCCCAGAAGAAAACACCGGGAATATACCTGTCCTTGGTGTCCATGATTTGGCCAAGCTCTTGGGCCAGGACATGGAGACAGAAAAGGGTCCAACAGTTGAGGGGCAAGTCACACAAGTTAGCCAGATCAGCACTCAGATGCTTGGGTCAAAGGTCAGGCATAGTGAGCAACACAATGATGGGACAGGCATCGAAGATTATAACATCGGTTATGATGCAGAGAGTGAATCAACAGGTGCCAGTGATAACGAGAACCATTCGGTGGCTACGTTTAGGAAAGGGAGGAGAAAACCTAAAACAAAGATACTTCTTTAATGTTCCAGTCTGGTCAGGAAGTAAATAAACAACAAAGCGATGATAAATATTTTACTGCTGATGAAGCAGAAGACGCTGGTTCACCTCCAAGGAACCCAAAATTATCACAAGCATCTACATACTCTGTCCACAGAAATAGTGACAGGCTGAAAGAATCAGAACTCAATAATATACTAGATATATGTGGCACTAGCAGAGCAAAATTGTATGATATACAAACACAGGACAATTTCTTTGCCCCATCATCAAATACTCAGAAACCAATGAATTGCCCGGCAGAGGGAGAGAGTCACGGAAAATAATTGTACAGGGTGCCGATTACGTAATGCTAGATGACCTTCTGTTCCATTCTAAGGTGGCCAAGTCTCGAAGGGGCAAAGAAACGAGTCCTTATCAACTAGCCGTACCACAACTGCTAAACAAGTAGATACTGCAACTAGAAAGTAAGATTTGCTTCAAAGCAAATCTGTCTGTGTGCCTTTCAAAGTTGTGAATATCAAATGGTACAACTTTTGTGCTTTGGTACTTCACATTCCATTAAGCTTATGGCTGGATGAAAATTTCCAAGTCCCAATGACCTTGACCTTTGAACTTTAACCTTTACAGGTTACATATAAATTGCAAAAATGTACAGTGTTACAATACCCACAATTTAAGTCCAACATGATTAGAATTGGATAGAAATTGGACAAGTTATGGCTAGGTGAAACTTTTAAACGTCAACATGACATTAACTTTTGACCTTTGGGGGTCGCATGTAAGTTTCAAAATGTGCAGTGTTGCAATAGCCACAATTTGAGCCCAACATGATCAAAATTGGATAAAAATTGACCAAGTTATGTCTAGAAGAAAGCCACCATCGGAAGTGGCCTTTGACCTTGACATGACCTTTGACCTTGACATGACCTTGACATTTGAGATGACATTTGCCTTGCTATGATCGAACTCCTATACTCTTGGAACTATGTGTACCATAGTATATAAAATATTGAAGATTTAAAACTTAAATTAGCCCTCATTTGCATTATTTTGAAAACTATGACCTCGCATTATAAAAAGGCGAGACTTCAAAAATGTGCAGTGTTAAAATAGCCACAATTTGAGCCCAACATGATCAAAAGTAGATAAGAATTGACGAAGTAATAGCTAAAAGAAAGCCACCATCGAAAGTGGCCTTTGACCTTGAAATGACCTTTGACCTTGAGATGGCCTCTACCTGAAGTGAACCTTGACCTCAAAAATGACATTTTGGCTTAAAAATGACCTTCGACCTTGAGATAACCTTTGACCTTGACATGACCTTGACGTTTGAGATGACCTTAACCTTGCTATGATCGAACTCCTGTACACTCGGAACCACATCTACTATAGTATAGAAGATACTGAAGATTTAAAACTTTAATTAGCCCTCATTTGCATAACTTTGAAAAGCATGACTTCTCATTATTAAAAGGCCAGACTTTATCTATAGAAGTATAATTGTGCCAAGTTTGGAGTTTCTACATGCAATAGTTTTCAAATGAAATGTCGTACAAATTTGCCTGGAAAGAAAGAAAGAAAGAAAGAAAGAAAGAAAGAAAGAAAGAAAGAAAGAAAGAAAGAAAGGAAGAAAGAAAGAATTCCTAGAAAAAACAGAAAAGTGTGTGTTGGCACACACACTTTAACAAGTATGCTGCTATTGTGGAAACGGTATTGTGTCAGCTTGTGTGCACCTATGGAGTAAAAACATTCTTATGTGACTGCCGCAGTGAATTTACAGGCAGATTATCACAGGAAGTATGTAGATTAGCAATAAAATTTGACTTTACCCCCAGCGCCCAACA
>CAXHWN010000575.1:138993-172993 GCA_964020975.1 Hermodice carunculata
AGCACAAAGTGAGCGACAAAAAGACACACCAGGAAATGGCCATCTGTAAGCAATCTGACGTAAGAATCTGCATCACTAGCAGCATCCCCACAGCTCTCATCATGAATTCTCTCCAATGCTGCCACGACTGATTGATACTTGGCTATCAATGCCGAAAGTGTATGCACTCTAGCAGTCCAGCGTGTAGAGCAAAATTTAGGGACCGTTTTTCTCCTTGATCCCTCCCTTATTGCATCATCAGAGCTCTGCCACTCTTCATCCTCACCTAGGAGCAGTTCATTCAAGTAATCATCCACCTCTTTAGCCATATCCTTGTCAACTTCAACAAAGATTTCCTTTCGTTTGGCGCTGCCACTCAAAAACCAGGTAAGCTTTTCCACCTTGTCAAAGAGATTGCGGATGGGAGGTACATTTTTGCATCCAGCTGCAAGTGCTAAGGCCACAACATGAGACCGGCAGTGTACATACACTGCATTTTTGCATTGTTCCTGAATCTTTGCCTGGACGCCGTTTCTAGCAGAACTCATTACTGCTGCTCCGTCATAACCTTGGCCGACAAGATTATCCAGTTGCAGATCCCATCGTTTCAGAGCAGATAATAAGTTGTCTGTTATGGACTGTGCATCCATTCTGTTGATTTTAAGTAAACTTTGCTGTATCTGACAAGAAATGTATAATGTAATCCTCATCTGAGCGGTGTGTTACTGTAAAATTCGCTGGATCAAAACAGTGATCATTTGCTGTTGGTTGGGTTTGAGATTCAATCTCCAAGTTTGATGATACAGCAGTGCTGCTGGACTCTGGTTGAGGTGTGATATTGACAGCAGATAAATCCGACTGTGCGTCTTTCCTAGAATAAAAAATCTAAGTATAAGGCCCAAGGAAAGTGGGTTTTTTTTCCCATTGTTTTGTTTTTGTATGGGCATGCCATGTTCATTTGAGCAGGAAATCCTTGTAAAGTGAACCATTTATTAATTTAATATAAATTTTGACAGGAATATTAAGTTGGTTTTAAAACAGAGGGTGGTATGTCGGAGGAATACATGAAGTTATCACATTCACACCCAGACAGTTTCATGTCAGCAGCCACTGCTAATTGCAAAAGCGTATAGTTTACCGAGTTATAAGTCAATTTTGAAAGAGAATTTCACTGCCTTTATATTCTCAATTTTACTCCGGTTGTCATTTGAAAACCAATCACCA
The DNA here is from genome assembly GCA_964020975.1 of Hermodice carunculata. NCBI lineage: Eukaryota > Metazoa > Annelida > Polychaeta > Eunicida > Amphinomidae > Hermodice > Hermodice carunculata. The sequence goes on from CAXHWN010000575.1 coordinate 140,197, forward strand.
ACAATTTTCCCAAGTTTAATATTTACAATCTGGGTCTAATCTTGCCTCCATAGCAGAATCCTGTGGATGTTTCGCAGGCAAGGTCTTGTCGGAAAATTTGGTAACATTCATTCCTCGTGGAAAGTTATGCTTATTCAGTAAATAAAATATCAAAAATGGGCAAAATGTTTAGTTGTTAATCATTTGCTTGAACAGATGTACGCATGTTGTTAGTAAAAACACTGGGGGCAAACAGACCTTCAAAAATCATAGTGAAGTCAGTTGCAATCATGCATGCAAGCTGAAAGTGTTAATGGGATGTTGAAATGTACAAACAGAAAAGAATTTTATATTTTGATACACATGAACTCATGTTTGTTAATTGTTAAGTGTAAAATCCGTCCCCCGATTTAATTACAATAGGACTACAAGAGCAAATGTGGGCCTTTTTGTTTGATTCTATTTTTTCCACAAGTATGCACAGAGTGCATAATTGTGGAAAATATTTATAACTAGCAGTATCTTGCGCAAAAAGGGGGATGAGACAGATATTTCAAATTACCAGGCCCTAATCAATGAACTATCTCGGTGACAAATCTTGATCTACTTATGTACATGCAGTTGCTTGTTTTCTGAATCTCACACATGGAGTCTGTTTTGAGAACAGTGATACTATTTTCAAGTGAAAGCAAATTAGCATAAGAAAATACTTTGTTGTTGTAATTGATTGCATGCGTTGACCAGGCTAGGTAATATAACAATAAAAAGGAAGTACCGTATTGGTATGTAACAAGTAAGCTTTCAGCATGCATGATAATGCAACCCTGTGCGGACATGTGGCAGAGAAAGAGTGGAAAAAAATGTTGTAAATACAATGTCTACAACCAATTTTTCAGTGAATAGGAAAAAAAACCATGGTGTCTGTAACATTACAACCTTTTCTTTTTTACTGTTCCGCTGTGTTACATACATTCTACTTGCTGGTGCGCAATAAGCTTGACATGAAGAATTCTTGGCACTTTTTCCGGCGAATCAATTATTTTGACCTCTGGTTTAATTCGGTACCAGTAGTATTAAATGGAGTGGCTTATGATGATATGTGCTCTCGGGTATGCACTTTTCTGGTTGCTAGTCAAGTACTTTAATGTTGAACAAGTTTTATGATTCAATATGGTAAAAAAGAAAATTTTCACTGGTGCCACTGAAAACTTATTTGAACCTGGCCGGACGATGGAGCTTGCCTTTATATCAAATGCACAAAAAAATCTATAGTATCGGCTGTTAATCTATGTACTCATGCAGGGTCCCAGGGAAGTGGAATATTCCACCTCCCTGATGTACAGTGCAGACTTAAACATATCTCAATTATCTTACCGGACTTTCTTGGTCACAAAGTTCAGCATTGACTGTTGGTTGGGTCTTTTTGACATTGTTGCCCTTGTATGAGTACTTCAGCTACATGGCACTAAAAAGCGCCAGTAAGGATGAATGTCTCTGTGTCTCCAACATGTGCCGCCTGAGATGATGTGAGGCAGGATGTTGCAAGGATGCTGATACAAAGAAGACCAGCAACTTGCATGCTATTTTTACCTTGTTACTATGGCTTAGCTAATTGGGTCAAATTGGCCAGGCCAAGTAGTCAAGTACTAGCTGACTAATACCCTCTTGGGATATAAAGACCATCCATGTGCAGTGCTGTAGCTGTAATCTTAGAGATGAGTTTGGATGCTGGGCTTGACCAGTGGGGTGGGGGGGGGGGAGATGCATGGATGCAAGTATTAGTTGATGTTTTACAGGAATCATATTGTTGTGGAACAGAACATAAATTCTTTTTCTCCACTCAAAGAAGACAAGTGCAACTTTTCAATCTATGGAAAAAAAAATTCAAGAAAATTTCAGGGTGGGCAACTGCCCCCTTTGCCCCCCCCCCCCCCCCCCCGAGCATACGGTACTGCTGAGAATCATTAGCGTCAGTTGATTACGAAGTCATCGTATCCCCATTTATCGGTCACGTAGTTCCACATCATCTAAGACCAGTAACGATGGACATTTTAAAGCAACCAGAAATATAATTCCGTAAAAGGACTCCCGTAAATTCATGTGGGCTACCTTGTTTTTGCCTCTTGGCATGGAACAGATCATAGATCTTTGTCTGCCCTTTCGCCATCGCCACGGCCCACGTGTTGCGTCCGCAGGAAGTATGTCTCTCGCTGCACTTTTTGCCGATGAACAAATGCAAAGGTGCTCTTCATTGGCTGTTTTAAATTTTGCTGGCCAGTCAAATTTTGCTTCGCACATCGCTCTTATATCATACAACTGCAACTTGCAAGTGACATGACCATTGTTGAGCAGTATCGACAGGAAGAAAGTCGTATTGAATAAATGGCAACATTGATTCCACAGCACAGACAGTCAGTAATTACGATATGGGACTTATCAAGCTTTTTTTTTTTTTTTTAAGGAACAAGTAGGTGTCGCTACTGCTACTCGTAGCCGTTGTTAGTGACGGCCGACGGCTTGTTTTGAAACCCCTGGAAACAAAGATAGCAAAAACATGTTCTGAAACAACCAAAATTCTTGGTTGACGTGGAATGAAACAGTAAAACAAACCTCAGACAGGTGAGGGTAGAATAAGTGACGTGTTCCCACCATATCTGATAATATACACCTTAACCCAGGTGGCATTCTGTATATATAAACATAATAGTGCTTAGTTCTCTTCAGCACATTTCAAATCTGAATCTGCAATCAATGTGCTACATGTAGACTGATACAAACCAGTCAGCCAGTGACAGCTTAACCATGGAGCTCAGACTGCAGGCTTAGCTACATACTTCAACTTACACCTATGGCTTGCTGTCAGCAACTCTTAAAATGTATTCTATAAAGGGCAATAATGCATGTAAAGAAAAACAAACCAGATCCCTTGTATTTACTTAAATGGAGTTTTTATATGTATCTTGATACTTAATTGCCATAAAAGACGGACCCCTGAGATCTTCTATTTTTCAGAAGATTAAATTATATATGTTAATTTAATTTAAGAGCTGTGGAAAGCAGTGTGGAGGAAAACTTCCCTGGAATGGTCTGACTAATCAGACCGCAAAACCACCTTTACCCTCCGCCACAGCAAAAAGCGCTGGCCTCCCAGCACCCACTGCCACCGGGTGCGAGGGGCCATGACAGGAGGCCCAAGGATCAACCTCCCCCCCCCAGCAAGGTACCACTCCAACAGACAGTTAACCGTGAATTAAAACAAAAAATATTTGAGATCCTGAACTGCTACTCCCATTGTACAGTGGCAGTGTAGTCCTTAATTCAAGTTAGTAGCATAATCTGGCTTGCGCTCCCTTCTTTATATATTTATGACCCAGTCATGTGTTGCATATTTGATCACTTTAATCATGTTAATACAGCACACTTTGGTTTAAACATATTTACTCGTGAAAAGTACAATTGTACAATTTTACAATCCTGGTTATAAGCACGATTGGGAAAGAGGGCTACGCCCTATATTAATCCCTCTCGAGAAATAAGACAATTACAGACATGACAGCACAAGACGCACGTGGAGTCGGGTACATGCAATAGATGACAACACCCAGAAAAGAAGGATAGTGGGGCTATGCCAGTAATAAGTTTTCTTTCTTTCTTTCCTTCCTTCCTTCCTTCCTTCCTTTCTTTCTTTCTTCACAAAAACTTGTGTATGTGACACGGTGTGAGGCCAAAATGATCATCTGGTTTTACTTACAACATGGTCTAAGTAATGGCGGTTTAATCATAAATGTTGAAATTTATAACTAAGCACGATGCACACATAACTCTTATACTGACCGTGCATCGACATTTAAGGATTGGACGGCAAGCTCTCCCAGCTGTGGCAAAGGGTCCGAGTGCCCTCAGATCCTCTAACACAACGCAGGAGCGCAAGTCTGTCGGTATCACAAGTAGCTGTTAAAGTAAACAAGATCACCCAATGCCTTCAGAATTGAAACACCCGGGGGTGTGAATAAATTCATGTATAGCTAAAAAAATGTATCATGATTTCATAATACTGCATGACCTTCAGGTTTCTGCAATAAGAACTGACCAGACTTATGTTTCAGCAGCTGGCCGTTGCCAAAACATATGCCTTAAGCTCTGAAGTCAAATTAAAGGTAAAATACTTAGTTGCCTGCAGTTTATATTTCCTAATATAAATGTATGTATGTATGTATGTATGTATGTATGTATGTATGTATGTATATATATATATATATATATATATATATATACATATAAGAATTCTACATGTAAGTATTGAAACTAAAACCCACAACAATGTTTACTCTACCACAATTACAGAATAGGTTTCGCAGTATAAGCCGGTATTTGTACTGTCACAAATTAACCTGGCATAGGTGTTGCACCACTACAGGCAACATAAACATACTAACAATGTCTCTAGAAAAAAAAAAAGAAAAAGAAACAAAGAATAACTGCACAAGCAAGCTGCATATTACGAATGAATCTATGTAAGTAGTAATGCGTGCTTGTGTACCATTATATATAAATTCAAAGAAGAAAAGCACACATAAAGTTGCATGAGTTTTATCAAGGTTAGTGCCAAATAATCAAAGTTGTAAATTAAAATGCCAGCTGAACAGATTCCCCATCCTGTACCAGCTCCGAGAACCCCCAGAACCACCATGGAGCACATGTAGTGCGTGCAGCAGGCAACGCAGAATAGAAATTGTAAATTGCCAAGTATCACTAATCTATTTCCGTGCAACACCACTACACTTAATCTTGGTTACATCACTGCTGTAAAGTAAATTATCTGCTGAACAGACTCCCAAGCCAGCAACCCCAAAGACCCCCTGGATCTCCACAGAACAAAATGGCGTTGTAACAAATGGACGGGTCTCTGTTTCTCGATATCACTGAACTATTCAGCCAAGACCAGGTGCGTCTATGCAATCCTTGCGGAACAGCCCGCGGCAAATGTGTAATGAATAAAACCAAGATTTTACTCAAAACAAAGCTCACTCTACCAAAGTTGTGGAATATTCTTCAGGGCACTAGCCCATATATGCACTCAAGTTAACCAGGCGCATGCTTGCACCACATACATGCTAACCATATTATGAGAAGAAAAAACAAAAACAAGAACTATTGCACCCATAAATCTATGTAAATAGTAATACATGCATGCATATGTACCACAGTGTATGAATAATTTATAATTATGTTTAACCTCTAACAAGGTCATTAATGTGGACCTGTATTTTACACTGTATGAACCTGGTCCATTCACAATGATACAGGGAAGAACATATTCTCCTGTTTTGTTGAACAATTATTATGTAGTAATAAAATACTGATTTTTAGCTCATGGAGTTATGCTTTATGTATCAATAATTATATCTGGCATCAGGTATGCATACAAAAACATATTCCATTGGACACGAAAAGTTAATAACTGGGACCCATCAGTGCATACTGGTCTGTGCCCCAACATTTTCCATGTGCCTGTGGTATGTGTACCTGACACAATTTGATACCATGTCATACAAGGTAGTAGGTTTAGAAGTTCAGCAACTTTTCGTATAATCACAAGTTATGCTGACTTAATCATATTAAGAATGTCTGTAAAGAATGAGCGAACTTATGTTAGTGTAAGTGACATTTTTGGGTTCAGTTCCAGGAACTTTGCAGCAACATCTTCCTTTGTTGCCCTGGGATGCACAGGGTTCTGCCCTTGAATAATTAGTTGCATGTAGGGCCATGACTTAAGGTATACTAGTTTAGATTTTGGTTTCACCTCGGCTGGCAATTTGTATCTCTGGTCCATTAGGTCCTTTTTCAGAGGTCTCAGGACTGGCGGAATGTCTGGTGACACAGTTATTTTTTCAGTATGACCTTTAAGGTTTCTAGCACCCATTAACCACTTGTTGCGCTGGTCCAATTCCACAAAATGAATGTATATGGCTGCGTCAGCCTGTTGGTTTAAACAGTGACAAGCTGCCACTTGGGTAGTTTTGGCATCTGCAACTTTTAGGTGCTCCCTAGTGAATTTTATGCAAGACTGCTTAGTGTCACATACACTCTCTCCAGCAGAACCCCTATGCCAGAGATAACGAGGGCCCATTTACGATAATGTACATCTTTGTTTAATATTTTGAGGGCAATTGCAGTGGATACATCATTGAGTTTTTCAGATACCTTTGGCAAAAAGTTGCCTATTACAGTGTCCACTCGGCCACTACAGCCCTGCAAGCCAGATTCAACAGTCTTAACTTGGTTGTTAAGCGTAGCTAGTTGAGCTACAACACTGCTAACTTGCGTTTTGATATCATGCAGTTCCTCACGCATTAGGACTCTCACCACATCCAGTAAGTTTTGATCAATTTCTCTGAGAGCTTTGCGGCTTGACTTTGTCAGATTGTATTTAGCAGACTCTCTGCAATGTCCCAAAACAAAACTATACTCTACAAAACTCAAGAAGAGCCCAAATAAAACTACTTCAATGCTCAGCAGTCTAATTTATACGGAAGATAACACCTCCAGAGTCTGTGCTAAAATTGCGAGATCTTTGCTGCATTGCACTGAATATAAATGTCAAGGATGTATGGATCTGAGATTGTTTTTGGCACTTACTGACCCATGGTCTCGGCACTGTCACTCCCCATACACAGTGTTCACAATCTATCCATAGTGAATGCAGCCCAGGTGGCCTTAGCAGTGACACCCCTGTCCTTGGTAATGCTTGGGTGATTTTAATCCAGCAGCATGGTCAGGCACCTTGCTTCACTGAAGCTCAACCCTCACACACCAAAAAATGTCAAATTGCAACCAAAGGTCCCTGAGTGTTACCAATGGTATCCTCTTGGTCTCTGACCCTTATGCAAAAATGTCCAACCCAATTTTCAGTGAGTCTCTGGCAAAATCCTTGGGAAAAAAGTTAAAATTCCAGGAGCCCAGAGCTCTGGGCTGATTACTTGTGCAGGTGCTGCCCTCTCTCCTAAGATCTATATTTTGTTTCAAATGTTTGTAGTCCGTTTTCTCATCATGGTAATCTCAGTCCCATCAAAGAAAATGTTGATGGATAATCGATTACAAATCAGCAACAGCATTCAATTGAAACTGATCTGGAATGCAAATGCCATGTACCTAATCCTTATACTAAAACAACATCCCCAAATTTTGTCTCACAGAATTGTGGATAATCTTAATCCAAACGAACGCTAAAACAGGAGGGGTTGTGACGAGATTTGCTCTATTAGCCCACACAAGCGTTCCAAAGCAGCAGATCATTGACTGACTGTCGAACTCGAGCAGGTGTAAAAAGGTGAACAAACCTCTCGTTCATGTTGTTTCCCCTTCAGCTTACCAAACACCTAAGAACTACGTTTGTTTACCTTTCACAATGCTTACATATAAGCACGGACCCAACTCAGAATAAAACAAATACACGACACATAGGTCGGATAAACAATACGCCATAAACCGCAGCTTACACATGCGGGCAATGAACAGGCAGAATTCGACTCGACAAACTGGATGTACTTACGGCAGCCATTACCGCTGTGCTAATGGGTAAAATTAATGCAAATTAGAGTTAAATGACCCACTTCAAATATCACGCGAAAGAAAGTGTGCAATGGCGCGGAATTTAAACATCCTACCTTAAAAATCCGCTACCGCCTGGATAAGTGCCCCACGAGTGACTCGCCAGTACTTTGGGATGCCGATCTTCCAGGAGAGGTACACACCATCCTTGAGGAATATGCGTAGCGGACTCCCTTCTAGCCGTTTGTGGGCCCACTAAGGAACAGAACCCTTCAAATCTGACTTGGAGAATCAGATAAGGAAAAAAAAATCTGCAATGATTTGATGGGGAACATGGAAGAAAAATGAATTCTGTAATGTTTCTGCTATAAATCTGTTATAATCATTACAGAAAATTTCGTACGGGTAATGTCAAATGTGGCAGTCAATACGAACTTTTTTCACCTTTTTTTTTTGCCTGCTGAACGACTTTTCTTGCTCCTGTCAACAGTCGGCTATTGAGAAAAATAATCCTTCATTGAAATTATTATTATCTAGAAACGACAAGCGAAATTCAAATAATTCATGAAAATGAAATGTGAGTTTTCCATTGTTTTAACAATCCTACATGGTGTCATAGAATTCAAGTGATGATATTAAGAAAATTGAAGTCAAAATTGTATTCTGAGAGAGCACAAAGACACAAAGACCATAATTTTGTTTAAATTGAGTATATATTGTAGTTGAACATATCATGGCCAAAAAAATCTAAATAAAAGAATGAAATAAATGAGTTAAAATGAAAATTCAACCAAAAGTGGAATGTGCACACCCAAGAGCCTGTCTACAACTTATACATAAATTTCTTGTACTACATGTACACGCCGCAGCACATGTGCTTTAGAAATGCATATAAGTCCAGTTGCCACGCCTTGGTGCCACAAATAATGTTATAGCTGTAAATTACACTAAATGCCTATTACATTAATTTTTAAGGTGTCTTTTCACCTAATTTACCAGCTGTCCAAAAAGTCTGTAGGTGCCACGCCCCTGGCACTGATATTTAGAAATGTTCTCTGTGTAGATGTGCACTTGTACACCTTTCCCAAATATGTTCAAACCATATATGTATGCAGGCTTATAGCTAACCAAATTGGAATGGACTCACCCAGTCCTAAATGTTACTGTCCACGCACATCATGAGGCACCACCACCAAAACCTTAGGCTGTACACCACTTGTCTACTGGTTGCCTGTACCTGGTAGGTGTAGCCACTCCCTCGTTGCCTGTACCTGGTAGGTGTAGCCACTCCCTCTGTCTCTTTGCCTAATGTATATAATATATTCATAAGAATACTACCTAAATTCTTTAAACTCAAAATTTAAATGAAATGGAAAATACAATTTCAGTTTTCCACCATACCTCCAGTTTGGAGACCCTGACTTGTATTGACTTGCTGACACATGCCTAAACTATGGCTGATATGTGTGCTGATGATGTGAATATCTCTCATAGTGGAACTGTCTTTCCCTGTTCAAAGTTCCCAAGCAAGTGGTTTCTATGGTTTCACACCCAGGTATATATTCCAAGGCCTTAACCTTGACCCTAAAGCATTATGGGTACAATAAAGTTGAACCCTACTGGTTGATCACAACTGGTCAAACCAGTTTCATGAGTTAAATCATTCATTATAAATCTGACCACTAGATGTCACTGACCTCCAAGCCAACTGATATTATAGAACTGTATTAACACAATAGCATGTACTTCTGACACATCCTCCCCCTAAGAATATTATTGAAAATAATATTATAGGGAATTTAACTAGAGGTCTATGTCTTACATCTGTATATGTATGTACTACAATATCATGAATATGAAGTTATTTAACTCCAAACCCGACTCATGTAATCAGCACCCATATTAGACTTGCCCTTTATTGCTCTTATCTGGAACCTGTAAGGTTGCAAAAAGAATGCCCATCTCACAATTTTGCCATTTGCAAACTTTGCCCTGTTGATGTATTCTAGAGGCTGATGGTCTGTCAGGAGCAAGAATTCTCTACCATACAAGTATCTTTCAGATTTTTTGACAGCGCAGACTAGTGCCAAACATTCCTTTTCGATGGCTGAGTAGTTCCTCTCTCTTGGTAGCAGTTTTTTACTGGCAAATGCAATTGGAAAATTAATTCCATCATACTCATGAGAAACCATCACCCCAATAGCCTTTTCTGCTGCATCTGTCTGTACCACAAAAGGGATTTCAAAATTTGGAAACTTTAAAATTGGACCCTTTGACAGACATGCCTTCAATGTATTGAAAGCCTTTTCCTGTGCCTCTCCCCACTTTACTTCATTGCTAAGCCCCTTTTTAGTCAGATCTGATAAGGGAGCTGCAATTGCAGCGAAGCTGGGGATAAATTTGGAAAAATAACCCACCAGTCCCAGGAATGATCACACTTGTTTCTTTGTTTTAGGCCTCACAGCTTGATTGATGTTGTCAATTTTGTCTTGGGGAGTTGTTAATTGACCTTCATTGACAACATGTCCCAAAAACTCTATAGCTTTGAACCCAATCAGCCATTTTGTTGGTCTCACCATGAGGTGTTCCTGTCTGATTCTACTGAAAACTTGCCTGAGCAGTGCTAAATAGGCTTTCCAGTCTGAGCTATGCAGCAACACGTCATCTACATAATTTTCAACCCCATCTATGTCCTCTAAAAGAAGTCTCATCATGCGACAGTAGCTGGCACATGAGCCAACTAAACCAAATGGCATTTTCAAGAATCTGAATGCCCCATCTGGAGTCCCAAAAGCAGTCATATCTTTGGACTTGTATTCCATGCAAATTTGAAAATAGCCTTTGCTAAAGTCTAACTTGCTCATAAACACACTCCCTTGGAAGGTTGCAAAGATTTGATCAATTGTTGTCTTAGGTTCAGTGTCAAAGACAGTCACTCTATTGAGTTTTCTGTAATCGATTCACACACAGTTGGTGCCATCTTTTTTCTTTACAATGACAGGACTAGCACAAAGTGGGCTTGAAGCCCTTTCAATGACTCCCATTTTGAGCATAGAATCAGTGTCTCTCTTCAGCTCTTGTCTAGGAGTGTATGGAATAGGATAAGGGTTGGACCTGACTGGCTCACTTGTTGTGAGTTTGATACTATGTTCTACCAAGTGTGTAGTACCTGGAATTTCTGTGAAAATATCTGAAAATTCTTCCAGTATATTTCTTACTTCTGTAATCTGCTCTGTAGTGAGATTCTGATCAATTTTCACATCTTTATAGGTTTCCTTTCCTTCTAGCCCACTCACCTTTGGAAATTCTGGCAGTAATGTATCCTCATCAACTGCCCCATCAACCTCGCCTGGTTCTATAACTGCTGCCATTGTAACATTCAGCACATTCCCTCCTTTTGGCTGCACTACTCCCCTTTCTACATACCTTTTTAGCATGTTTGCATGATAGGTTTTAGAAGTATATAGAAGTTCAAATGGGGAAAACCCTGTACTAGCTTGAGGTACTTCTCGGTAAGCAAACATTACTGCACTGAGATATCTATCCCAAACTTTAGGCCTCTCTTGGCACATTTTCTTGAGCATTGACTTCAAAGTGCCATTGTACTTCTCAACTAATCCCTGGCATATCGGATGATACACAGAACTGTCAATCTGCTTGAATACTAGCAATCTACTCACCTCTTTCATAAGATCTGAAACCAGTTGCGTTCCCATATCAGATTGTATTTCTGATGGAATTCCTACTCTACTGAACATCTCGATAAGAGCCTCTGCAACTGTCTCTGTATCTTTGTTTCTCAAAGCCACAGCATCTGGATATCTGGTTGTATAGTCAACTAAGGTAAGTATGTACCGATTCCCCTTCTCAGAGATGGGATATATGGGACCCACAAGGTCAATTGTGACCCTTTGAAAAGGTGTCTCTATTAGAGGCATTTGACCCAGAGGAACAGGGGTCACCCTTCCCTTGGGAATTGTCCTTTGGCAAATATCACGACTTACAAAATCTTTGTATGTCTCCCTGCATCCCTGGCCAACAGAAAGCTGCCAAAGCCCTATCAAGGGTCTTCTTGGTTCCCATACAACCTCCAAATAGTGCTTCATGAGCTAAGCTCATAACCTTGGTGCGTACATGTAGCTCTGAGGGCACCACTTACTGTTTGTTGACCTCATCATATGTATTGGAAAGATTCTGGCTCAAGCGATACAAAAATCCCTTTTCAATAATGTACCAAAGCTTGATATCATTTTTCTTTTCACATACGTCTTTGTCCTGAGCTAACTTCCACAATTTCTCTAGACTTTTATCTTGCCTCTGCAATTCTTGAAAAGTCCTGCGATCAGTGACAGGGTCTACACAGTCACTCAAAACCAAAAGCTTTACAGGTGTACCCTGTTTTTGTTTCTGCCCTCTGGTCAGCACTGAGATAACTTCTACATGGTCATTTTGTCTGTCGTGTGCACCTTACCTGTATCTTCATTCTGATTCTCATTTCTACCCTCTGACTCACTTATTTCACACACTAACTTCTTCGCTGGTTGAATAGTTTCCCAGCTTGTGTCTGGGTCACTAGGCTCTCGAGCTCCAGTCACATTGCCTATGATGAGATCATAGACAGGATTTTCCATACAAGTTACCTCGAATGTACCAGCTAAGAAAGGAGTATCTATTTCAACTTTTTCAACTGGGAATTTCTTTGCAGTCCCATCGACCATGATACAATAATGTGACTTGTCCAAAATTTGGTCCTTTTGAACCAGACCTCTTTTTACTACTATTCCACTACAGCCACTGTCTCTTAATGTGGGGACCTGTTTGCCATTAACATACCCCATACTTACTGGCATATGTGATTGATTTGGTACTTGGTCTCTTAATGCACCACTAATTAGAGGTACAGTATTGCCACATTTTAGGGTCAGTGAATGTGCATTTATGCAACAGCAGTGGATTCCACAATCATCACATTTACAGGACTCTTTGGACTCTTTACTACCTACCTTCTCAGATGTACAGTTTCCAAGCAACTTTTCCTCCATCTGTGCTTGTACTTGTGCTGCAGCTGCTTTCTGAGCAGCTTTTCTCATCCTACACTCAGCAATGACATGCCCATGGTAACCACAATACTGGCACTGTTTGCCACTTTGATCTTTATGTGTTTTTGATTTACCTGTTTTTTCATCTGCTTTACACTCAAAAGCTAAGTGCGAATCTGAATTGCACTTAAAACACCTTTTCTTAGGCTTGCTTAATTTCTTTTCTTGGGTCGACTTGTTCCCCCTTTTGAGGAATTTGCAAAATTTCCCTAAGTATTCCCATGAGCTTCCAGAAACTGTTCAGATAGGGTAGCCATTTCTTTTACATTCTTGGGGGTTCTTTTTTCAAGAATATAACCAAACTTTTGCTACATACATTGAGAAACTGTTCTCTCAAGATTAGATCTTTCAGGCCTTCAAAGGTTTCCTCTACTTTAGCAAGTCCCATCCATCTCATCAGATAGTTGTCTAGTCTTGACATGAATTGTGTCACACTTTCCCCAGACTCTGGTTTTGAGGTCCGAAATTTGTTCTTAAACCCCTCTTCATTCAGTCTATACCTTTTCAGCAAGGCATCTTTCAATGCAGCATAATCACTGCTCTTGTCTTCAGGGAGCCTAGAATATACTTCCAATGCTTTCCCCTCAACCAATGTACTCAAGTGAATAGCCCATTCTGATTTGTCCCACTTTTGTACTTCTGCAAAATGTTCAAATCTCAGCAAATATGCATCCATGTCATCAGTACTTTCCTTAAATACTGGTAATCTTGGAGCCTTGGCAGTCAATGTCTTATCCTGTGACTGATTAGAACTAGAATTTTAACTGCTTGCTTTGTGCTTAATTCAAGTTTTACTTTCTCTAATTCTAACTGTTTTTGCAAAACTGCCTGCTGGTGTTTTCTCTCAGCCTCAGATTTCTGTTCTTCTCTATCTTTCAATCTACGATCTCTATTTTGCTGTTCTATATCTGCAACTTGCTTTTCCCTCTCATCTGCAAACTTTCTAAGGGACTCCCCTGAATATCCCAACTGACTCCCTATCTCCATGAGTCTTTCCAACCTCTCCATACTTGTTTTGTGTTCAAACACTCAATTTCCAACCATATATTGGTACATAAACTCAAATGATACAAACAAATGCAGTGGATCTGACAGAAGTCAAATACTCTTGTGGTCTGTATGTCTTTCAGGAATTTAATGAACTTTCCTCTTTTTCTTTTGTTTACATCATCATCTGGACAAGCCCCCATTGTCACAGAATTCAAGGGATGATATTAAGAAAATTGAAGTCAAAATTGTATTCTAAGAGAGCACAAAGACCATAAGTTTGTTCAAATTGAGTATATATTGTACTTGAACATATCATGGCCAAAAAAATCTAAATAAAAGAATGAAATAAATGAGTTAAAATGAAAATTCAACCAAAAGTGGAATGTACACACCCAAGAACCTGTCTACAACTTATACATAAATTTCTTGTACTACATGTACACGCCACAGCACATGTGCTTTAGAAATGCATATAAGTCCAGTTGCCACGCCTTGGTGCCACAAATAATGTTATAGCTGTAAATTACACTAAATGCGTATTACATTAATTTTGAAGGTGTCTTTTCACCTAATTTACCAGCTGTCCAAAAAGTCTGTAGGTGCCACGCCCCTGGCACTGATATTTAGAAATGTTCTCTGTGTAGATGTGCACTTGTACACCTTTCCCAAATATGTTCAAACCATATATGTATGCAGGCTTATAGCTAACCAAATTGGAATGGACTCACCCAGTCCTAAATGTTACTGTCCACGCACATCATGAGGCACCACCATTCCATGTACTGTATGTGCTTGTTACTGGTATAGCTGTATTACTCTTGGGCTGGACCCATACTGAAGAACCACATGTAAATGTCACAAAGTCCCCTAAAACATGCTTCCATAATGTTCCACCATCTCTGTATGGCTGGACCCACAAGCTTGTCCTAGTAGTAGTACAGTGTTGGAGCTGGCACCAAAACCCTAGGCTGTACACCATATTTTACTGGTTGCCTGTACCTGGTAGGTGTAGCCACTCCCTCTGTCTCTTTGCCTAGTGTATATATTATTTTTCATACGAATACTACCTAAATTCTTTAAACTCAAAATTTAAATAAAATGGAAAATACAATTTCAGTTTTCCACCTTACCTCCAGTTTGGAGACCCTGATTTGTATTGACTTGCTGACACATGCCTAAACTATGGCTGATATGTGTGCCGATGATGTGAATATCTCTCGCAGTGGAACAGTTTTTCCCTTTTCAAAGTTCCCAAGCAAGTGGTTTCTCTGGTTTCACACCTGGGTATATATACCAAGGCCTTAACCTTGACCCTAAAGCATTATGGGTACAATAAAGTTGACCCTACTGGTTGAACCCAACTGGTCAAACCAGTTTCATGAGTTAAATCATTAATTATAAATCTGACCACTAGATGTCATTGACCTCCAAGCCAACTGATATGATAGAACTGTATTAACACAATAGCATGTACTTCTGACACACAGTCATGAATTGAAACATCGGGAAATACCAAGTAGGTTACTCATTACATCATGTTTACTCTAGCGAAGCAGTACCCTCTTTTGTCAAAGTTCACGTTCAACTTCCAGTTCAAGTCCCAACAGGGCTTAGTGAACTGTTGTTGTCAGACAGATTCACTCAGTGTTACGGTTAACTGTTAGTTTTGTATTTTACTGTTATTCAGTGATTTATTATTCTATGATGTGTGCATGCGGCTCACAGTGAAGATGTTCACGGTCAGGAGACAAAATGGCTAACTAGGTCAGACAGTCAATGCTCAAGACGAAGGAGAAGGCAAGATGGCTATGTAGGTCATACACCCGGGGTTATACAATCGTTTGGCGTTGAGCGGTGCCAGGTTTGTTATGTTTACGAGATAACTTAGTTGTTCTCGATTTCAACTTTCAACAAGTTGTGTTTTTTGTAGGTATTTTGCTTGTGTTTTGTTGCTGATCATGTATTTGCGGCAGCTATATACCACGGACCTTACACGGTATAGGAGCTCAGTACATTGTAAACACTGGACAACCGATCGTATCGTGGATCAATGTCAAGACACAAGTAACCACCTTTAAACTCAATGACAGGTAACCCAGACAAAATATATTGTACCAAGGTAAACTTACCTTGAGATTTCAGTCTGACTTGACGTGCTTTTTGTCACGATGACACGTGTTGGGTCGAGAATCTGCACACAAACACACCATCCCTTCAGCTGTCAAGTCTGCACACCACGTGGACACAGCCAATCACACTACTTTCGCACTGTTGATGGCGAGTTCGCAAAATAAATTTATATTCAACTCTAACTTTTTCGTTACCAACAGAACAGTTCGTAAAAATGCAATTGATGATTGCTGATACACATACAATAGCGCGATTCTATCGCTACCAAGAACATATTATCAATTTACATGTAGTACTACTCCATCGTTTTAATACAGAAGGTCATAAGACCTGTAAAAAAAGACTAAGTGAACATTTCTAAATATAGAAGGTGCAAATTTACAATATATTGCAATATGAACTTTCATAGGTGTAGACCTTGAAAAACTTTTGTTTACCACTTTGTGCACATAATTTTAAAGCCTCAGGTGAAGTGCATTTTGCAGAATTGTATTACAAAGTTTAAGTCAGTGAAATCCTCAAATTTGTGTTATTTTGAATAATTTCACTATTCTAAAACAGGTGCATAATTACAGTGTTGTCACAGAAACACAAATTTTGAGAGTTTTAGCACTTACAATGTCTGAGAAAAAATACATTTAAAATATCAAATGCCCATAGGACTACTTAGAATAAACGGAAATGCCACCACTCTGATCACGTTCTTCAGATGCGCAACCCACTTTACAAATATACACTTCATATTTTTGTAGACAAGACAATTTGAAATTTTTGAATGGATTTAATTTGCATGATTTTGAACATTATAACTATTCCAACCCTGTTGCACCACTTCATTTTGGTGCTATGCGCATGCCAAATTGCAATTGCAGCGTCAATTTGTCAAACTTCTGTCTAAAGAAAGAAAGAGAGAGAGAGAATGGAAGGAAAGACAGAGAGAATGAAAAGAGTGATCACGTGTAACTGCAGGCCAATTGCAGCATCGGTTATATTTTACAATCACTTGTCACATACGATGAGTGGTCATCGATGGCTGTCAGCAAACTTTCATCCGCTGTGAGGGGTCCCACTTTTGTTTATTGTCAGAAAAAGTTACCCATTGGTACATCGAATAACAGATGCTTGTACGTTATATGATAAATAATTCATCCCCAATACTATGTACAGGAATGCCTGAGTATGACGTATGGTAAAGAAAAAAAATACCCAAGAACGATGTACAGCAAAAAAAGCCGCTCTATGCTGTATGAACCCTTTACCCTCCCCTCCGCATGTACAAGTCAATGGCTTCTCATCACAAGATCCAGACAACCGAGGGGCCTTTTTTCCTATTGACAAAGGCTTTTTGTCCAAATGTATATTAAGAAATGCATACAATACAATATACTGAGATCAACTTGTGTATGCCAGCCTGACAAGGAATCTCGAGGTCTGTACTAGTGAAGACCAGTGTATGTCAACTTTGCATGCTATTAAAGTTTTCTGAGGTCTGTCCTTGTGAGGACCACTGTATGTCAGCTTTGTAAGCCACACCTTCTGAGGTCTGTTCTCGTGAGGACCAGTGTACGTCAATTTTTTAAGCTAAGTCTTTGGAGGTCTGTTCTACTGAGGACCAGTGTATGTCGAGCTTGTAAACCAGGCTTTCAGAGATACTAGTGCCTCAGTTTGATAACTCCGGCATTATGAAGACATCATGCAACAGCCACACTCTGTTACAATCTGCAGCAAGTCAATGGCCTCTCAATCACAAAAGGCAACCTGCTGCAGGGGGCTTTTCTTTTCTTTTGAGAAAGGATTCCTGTCCAAATGCTGTACTTTCTTTTTTTAAACAAACAATATTGCAATTTTAGAGTTCACCATCCTTTTAAGGCTTTGCAAATGTTTGGTATATCACATCCCTGCGACAGTCATACAGATATTCAGAAATGGAGCATATATACATAGACCAGATTGACACTTTCCCATTGTTGTTCACTTTTTCTTGTACACTATCATTACTATAAAAACATAGGTGACCAAAGCTAAAATCAAAGTCCATTGCAAGAGTTGTCAACATGGTCCCTCCTTTACTTATAAGGTATTATGCAGTCCTTATTTGCACCTACTGGATTAACTGCAGGTGTACATACTTGTGTCTTCAACAACTATAAAATTAGTGGAAGAATATTGCTTTTATGTATTTTATAAAGGCAAACCTTGCTTACATTTAAATTATAAAATGCACACGTACGGACAGGTCAGTATGAAAATTAGGAAATTTGGGGTAATTTCAATATTTGTTAATAATACTTACCTCTCCATTACATTTGATATATGATCTCCCAGATCATATCTACTCCAAACTATAATCCCACCGGTACTAGACGTCGACTCTGATTCTTCTGGACTGGGGTATGGTAGCAGAGCGCCCTCTCTAGGGTGACCTCCAGGCTCCACATCGGACCTTTGGTCCCAACCAATCCTATAATGTTCTGATGCAGGGATGGCTGGGTGGGCATTAATGTAATGGAGAGGTAAATATACTGTACATTATTAACAAATATGGAAATACACTAAATTTCCCAAATTTGTCTCATAATACAAAACCTCTCCATTACATTTGTTGGATGTACCAACCAACTGGTGGTGGGAGATAATTCAGACTCCAGGTCAGAGGATAAACACCTCTAAACCACCACAGGTACGAACAGATCCCCCACAGGGATAAACAAATGAACCAGCCTCCAAAGGATGTGGTGTCCCCCTCATTGTCCCAAAAACTTCGGTCCACATATAATTTGAGGGCATAGGGATGTTCTTCAAAGCCAATGGTTGTCCCTCGATGCGACAGGGATGAGAATGGTTAAAGTGTATTTTGGCTACCCCAAGAGCACGCTGTCAACCTAATATGCCCTACCCCAAAGATTTTAACAGTAACTGTCCACATTTTTCAACATGGTATTGAACACAAGCCAGATAGCTTCAATGAGGATATTTTTATTTTGGTACTAGTGAACATTTTTCAAACAAGATTTGTCTCTGCATATAAACACAAAGTGATCTTATATTACTGGCATGTGTCACCACCTGCTCTCCTAATTTTATATACACCATAGATTGCTGCGATAAATACTTGCCTGCCTTCTTATTACTTTGTATTATTTTGTGTTTTGTTAGGTCCTGTGCATCTTGTAAATATTGTAAATACCATTGTCTATTACCTTTGTCTTTGTGTCTGGATACCCTCTAGATTAGATTCATCTCGATGCATCTATTAGGTGATCCAGGTGAAATGAGTATGTTCACAAAACATGAAATGAGTATGTTCACAATACAATATAATTTCAAAGCCCTAGCTCCTCTAGTTGCGTATATAACACTACCTCATTTTTCTTTGAGGCTCATTCAAGTGTTACAAAATCAACTCAATGTCAGTGATGGCCTCCCAATGCCCTCTACAGCTATCCAAATCCACCATACATCATGGATCATAAAAACAAATTCCCTTTGTGCATAATCTTTGGACAATAAAGTGCCAATTTCCAAGCATGCACTTCAAGCATCTTAAATGGTACAAATGCTTTTACTTTTTTGTCATGCCCAAAAATCCAATCAGTAAGTGATACTATCAGATTGTTCAACATTATTGTAGTTTTCTGAAGAAGCCAGATGGTGTGCTATGGAAAGGTAGGCCTATTAAATTCTGATTTACACGTTCAATTCAAGGACAAACTGAAAACTAGAGGGATGAGTGAACAGCCCCTGCTCAGCTGACCTAAGCTTGTTCACAAAATTAAAGTTGCATCTGAAAATAGACTTGTGTTAAATTTTAGCTGAGTGCATATGACATTTAGAAGTATTTCTAAGATTTGCCTAAAGGAAAATTGATTCAAATGTGAATTAACATCAGAATGCCCTTTGACTTACAAAGTAATCAATAGGGAAGGTGCATTTACTGATAAGTACCAGAGTTGAAAAATCGTTAAAAATCAGGAATCCACAGCACTGCCACCACATGAACAACTTTGTTTGACCTTTCACAAGAAATATATCCACTATGTTTCAGCTTAATCTGAGTGATGGTTCTGGAGAAGTCAAAAATAGCAAAAACACACACAAAAATCATACATAATGACAAGAACGGCAGCACCACCTGGTGAACAAATTAAGAACTAGGAGCCCCTAGGAGTGTTCTTGTGTAATATCAAAGCAATTGGGTGAGCGGTTTTGGAGAGGATTTTTAAGATTTGCCCCCCAAAAATCCCCCGAAATTCATAAAAAATCCAAAAATCACTAGAGTATGACCATTTGAACAAATTTGGTAGACTTACCCAAGGTACATCCCCACCAAGTTTGAAATGAATCTGGCCGATGGTTTTGGAGAAGAAGTCAAAAACATGAATTGTAGATGGACGGAGGAAGGACCATCCTATAAGCTCAGCTGACTAACAAGTCAGCTGAGCTAAAAAAAAAATAAAAATTCAAAAAAATCACTGGAGCGTGACCATTTGAACAAACTTGGTAGAGACCCATCTATGGTACATTGCCACCAAGTTTGAAGTGAATCGGTTTTGGAAAAGTCGAAAATGTAATTTTGAACAGACAGATGGATGGAAGACGGATGACTGAGCCTCCTAAAAGCTCAGCCTGACTAGCAAGTCAGCTGAGCTATTGATGACAGTGGCATACCAATGTTTATTGGTATGCCTATAATAAGTACACATGCAATAACTGAGTGACCAGTGCTTGATACAATGTATTTCTTCAGGAGGTATTCATATTAACTGCCATACTGTTATGCCACCTATATCCTGCCGGGATGAACCTGCCAGGGAGGAGGACATGTTTGAAGTACAGCCAAATGTGCTTTTCTCAAAATACTTTACTACTAGTTTATATACTGTAGAATTACCCATGGTATATTAATTTATGAAAAACATCAAGCACAAATCTTCGGCAATCACAGATTATTCAAAACAAGACATGATTCTATAACATCAGCACTCTAGAACCTCTACAAATTATATTCATAGAAAAACTAATATCCTTTAACAGATACATGTATATACTTATGTTGTGACTAACTTTGTCCACAAACAAATTAATTTTAAGCTCCCAAAAATATATAATGATTACTTCACAATGAAGAACCTTGTTCACCAATATTATAACACGGTTACAGCAGATATAACACAACCCTGTTAAATCATCCAATTATTCATGATTCATGGTCATTAAATGAATCTAGGGAACCATATAAATGGAATAGAATCCCAAACAGTCAAAAACATTCTTCAACCAGCAAAATTAAAAAGAAAGGAACAGGAAAAAAACATGTTATTACTGAATATCATGACTGTACTGCAAATCAAAATTTTTACATACATTTGTCTAATTGTACATTTTGCATATGTTTACTATCTTTGTGTAGTCTCCCAGTAGGGTAATTGTTTGGTTGCTTCTATTTTCAGTTTGATTCTGCATTGACGGCATTGCATTTTGAGAGGTACCTTGAGCCAAGATCTCTCAAGGAGTCCAAACATGGCATAACTCACAAGAGTTCCGCTGAGTGAAAAAACTAAATTTTTGTCCCTGTTGGAAATGGCAAACATAACTTCTTCATAAAGCGCAACAAGACTGATACACTTGTCCTAATTTGTCTCAACCGTGAAAATAATTATATACTGTTAACTGTCCAGCATGATCAGTTAGTGCTTTTTTTTTTTTTCTTTTTTTTTTTTTTTTTTTTTGAAGCTGCTGATGCGATTGTGCACATAATCCTTGACATTTCTGCCGTTTCTGTGCCTCAGGCGCATCTTTTCGTGTTCAATTGCTGCCTGACAGGCTGCTTTACCTGGCACTTTCTGGAGCCTGTTATATTTCCCAAGGTGTTCAGTGACAGCTGAGGCCTCACTCTGTGTCCATTTTCTTTTTACTCTAAACAGGAATCAGGAATCATTTTATTCGATCAATACACACAAATTTGCATTACAATATCATTTGTAGTAATATTAAAAATACATATTGACCTGAGAGACTTGCCTTAAGGTCATATCTGACCGCTATCATGCAAGCCACCCTAAAAATATCACCGTGTTGAATCAGTAACAGGCAACATTTGAAGAATACATCCATAACAGTTAAAATGTGTTTAAATTACTATTACAATATATTCCAACCAGGGTACTTAAAAAGGCTATAAAAAGAAAATAACAAAAAGATCAATTACCAGTATTGCAAACATAACAATTCTGTATACAATATGCTGTTTCATACTTGTCTATGAAATATCTTTTCACATAGACTGTAAAACCTTGGATACTATGTGTGTTTACTTTGTCTTTTATTATTGCTGGTATGTCGTTCAAAATATGGCCCAGTTGATGCCTAATGCAATCTTGTATATATGCACGAGAAGTGCGAATTTTAAAAAAGTTGTTTCTGTTTCTTGTGTTATAGTCATGTATGATGGAACGTGAAAATATGGGCAGGTTATGGAAATATGCAGGCAATTTGTCATTTTTAAATCTGTAAAAAAAATTTAGAAGCTGCAGTTTATATATATCTTGCAGTTTTAGTAACTTCAACTGTTTAAATATAGGTTCTGTGTGGGCATTGAAGTTTTTATTGCTTATTATACGAATTGACCGTTTTTGAATAGTGAAAGGTCTTTCTAGTTTATGTCCCCATGCAAGAAAGCAGTAGTTAAAATGTGATAAAATTAATGTATTATATAATATTAAAAGGATTTCCATCGGAAGGATATTTTTAAGTTTATTTAAAACACCTGTTCTCTGCGATGCTTTGACACATATCTTCCGTATATGGTTATCGCAGCTCATATGTTTGTGAAAAGTTAGACCTAAGAAGTTAAATTCATCCACGCAGTCAATTTTTACTGTATCAATTTCAAGAGTGGGAATTGCTCCTTTTTTAAGAGCTTGTAGAATAAAATAAATTTTGTTTTCTTTACATTCAAAGATAACTTATTTACCTTTAACCATGCACATACTGTATTTAACTCTGCATTTATAATTTGTGAAATGTTTATTTGAATCTTGATTTTTTAAAATATTTATTGTACTACATAATGTGGTATCGTCTGCATAGATAATAAATTTAATTATATTTGAAGCAGATTTAATATCATTAATGTAAATTAAAAACAAAAGCGGACCTAGAATAGATCCTTGCGGTACACCTGTCGTTATGTCTTCCAATTGAGAATTTACATCATCTGTGATGACATATTGTTTCCTATTCTTCAAATAACGTTTAAACAATGTTAAACTAGTGTCTTTTATACCATAGTAATGTAATTTGTGTATCAAAATTTCGTGATCTAGAGTGTCAAACGCTTTAGACAAGTCCATAAAGATATTTACAGGTACATCTCCTTTATCCCCAAAGGTCAAAATTCTGTCAATTAATTCGTATGAGGCGAGTTCAGGTGAGTGGCACTTTCTAAAGCCGTACTGACTTGCATAATACAGTTTTTTTTTTATATTGAAATACTCATGAGTTTGATCAAGTATGACTCGCTCAAATACCTTTGATATAGCCGGAAGAACAGAAATGGGCCTGTAATTATCAAAAATGGTTGTGTCATTCTTCTTATGAATCGGAATAACTTTTGCAATTTTCAATAAATCCGGAAATATTCCTGTTCTTAGCATTTGATTTACTCCCACTGTCATAGGTTTACACAGTTCCAGCTTTACCAGTTTTAATAGATTTACTGACAAATTATCATGGCCAGAACTGTTTTTAGGTTTTAGGGAATTTATTATTGTCATTATCATGTCATCTGGAACACATTTGAAGTGGAGTGTATGTTTAGTTGGTTTAGTCAGGTAGTCAATGAAGTTTTTGTCATTTGGTACATTTATTTCTCTAGCCAATTTGGGCCCTATGTTTGTAAAGTACCTGTTAAAAGTATTTGCAATTTCCTGCATGTCAGTAATAATATGGCCATCTATGTTGAAAGCATTGGGAAAACTTTGTTTCTTTTTAAGTCTGCTTAAAATGTCATTTATTGTGGACCAAGTGTTTTTTATGTCATGTTTGCACTTGTTAAAACATGTTTCATAGTAACGTTTCTTTGATCTGTTACTACTACTTTGTAATATTTTCTTATATGTCTGCAGGTTTATTTTACGAATATCATACTCGTTACTGCCATGTGGGGTTCTCTTTAAAGTTTTGTACATATTGTCTCTTTTTTTAATTGATATAATAATACCTTGGGTTATCCAAGGTGACTTTTTATGTTTGTATTTGTTATATTTCACTTTTTTAATTGGTAGGTGCTGGTCTAAAAAGCCTTACATACAGTTGTATGGATTATTCCATATGTCTCATTTGGATCATTTGACTCTTTATTTATCCGATCATATATATTTGCTTCCGCAATTTCTGTTCGGAAATTTTCCAAATAATTTTTGTGTCTAGGTCAAGACTGCACATATTTAGGCACCTCATCAAACTTATTTCGCAGAATGTCAAGACATATAAAATATGGAAAGTGATCGGCGATTCTACATGTAATAATTCCAGAACTTGAAGAATTTAAGCTTGTATATGATAATATTAAAATCTCCTACTATAACGATCTCGTGATTTATTTTCTGCAGATTGCTCAAAAGAACAGTAATTTCATCATTAAATTGTCGATAATTTTCGACCAAATCCCTTGGTGGTCTTTAAATATTACCCAGTTACTTTTTTGGCTAATGATTTGTTTGTTATCTCTATAAACTGACCTTCCCATACATCTGATTTTTTACATAAATTTAAGACTTTGGTATCATGCACATCTCTAACATAGACAGCAAGTCCTCCTCGTACAGAAAAATTTTTACCCTGTGATATTAAGGTATAATTATCAATTTCTAAGAGCGACAAGTCACTGTCCTTGGACAACCATGTCTCTTGTAGGCACACAGCACTAGGGGGGCAACCCTGTGCACTCAAATTATGAAGAAAAATCCTAAGTTCATCTATTTTGGCATGAAGAGATTCCCAATTCAAACTTATTACAGTAAACTGATTTTGTTTGTTTCTTAAATAAGTTATCAGCTCATCAATGTTAAAATATGGGGAATGCTTAAGAAGAGTCGGTTCAGTTGAGCTCGTATCACTGTCGTCAGGTGGCTTCCCTGGAACTGTTAGGAGGGAGTTTGCGTCTACACCTCCAAGATAATCAATCATGTTCTCTTCCCTTTTTAATTCATGGAGGTTGCACCTATGGCTGAAACACATTTCGATTCCTGGCACCTAATAAAAATAATGTACGATATGTTACCTGCATGTATATTTCTGGCACTTTATAAAAATAATGTACGATATGTTACCTGCATGTATACCTCGGCCTACTGGTTTACGCGTTCGCAAAAAACCATCTAGGCCTAGGACTGCAAATTATCACTTTCCGTGGGCATAAACACACAAATTCAAGCAAACCTGTTCCCGTGATATTTGTACATTGATTAATACTTTGCATAAAAGAATGTATGAAGTGTTTTGTAAAATGGATAAAAAACAGAAAAGTAGTAAGCATTGTAAAATTACGTTTGCCGTCAGGCTAGATTGACGTAGAATCTGGAACTTTGGTCTATAGTTTAGGTTGATCCTGTGCGGTCAAAGGTGACGTCAGACAAATACGTTCCCATGATGCATTTTTTTGTTTACATTGTTTTCCTGTCTTCGTCTTTCATTTGTTAGAAATTAAAAAAAAAAATCAGTTACTTTGTTTCAATTCAATTCTAATCAAAGGTTTTTCAGTGTTAAATTATAGGCCTAAACAAGCAAAAGTTAGGCCTAACAATTCATGCTATTTATTGTCGTCTAAATTACTCCACTTTCCATCCGCTGCTTGAGTCAGTTTGACTTTGATAAAAGGCTTCACAAACCTGCGATATGTGCCGTCTTTCCTTCTGCTTTTAGGCGCCATAGTTTGGGCTCAAGCTGTTTTCTTTTTTCTTGTGTGCGTTTGCATACATCATCCGATATGAAAACTAGCTTTCCTTTGTAGGGGTTTGCTTTGAGTGCTTTTGGCGCTATGCGTAACAATTCTTTAGCCGCATTTGCTGTTTCAAATTTTACCAGCATAGGCCTTATTTTACTAGCACTTTTAAATCCAAGTCTGAAAGCATGTATAATTCCTGAGGCTTGGGGTTGTTTCATATGATAAATTATAAAGTTTCTCACAAGTCTGCAGTTTTCTTGCTGGCTATCCTTATCGTTTGTCTCCTCAATATTGTACATGATTACGTTAGAGGCTCTAACATCATTTGCTAAGGATTCCATTTCATCAGAGACCGATCTCACATATTCTGCATGGTTGCATTTCAATACTTCTTGTGCCGATCGCACATCTTCAATTTCTCTGTCCATGTATTGAAGACTAGCTTCAGTTTCAAATTGCTGGCCCGTATGTGCATAGTGAGGTATAAAAAAGCCACCCTAAATGAGGCAAAATGCTCTACATTTGTGGCCTCTCAATTGACGTCATCATCTTGGCCTGGACTCAGAATGAAGTGGCATGCAGATACAGCAGCCTCATGTGCTGGAATTGTTCAAATGTTGTAACCCATAAGCCTGACTTTCCCTTTAAAGTCGCCCAGGTGCCATGCATGACTGAGTGTGTTTGGTTTGTTCAAAAGAGTAAATAGTACCACCCCCACCCCCTACCCCCCAGCCCCCGTGCTCAGTGGGCTAATTATTAGAGCTGACCAGATTTTATTGCATTGTTATGTAACTGTACAGTAGGATATCAAAAAAGCAACACACCAACAGGCTAGTTACCATTCTGCAAATGCCATCATAAGGGATCTGGATCATTACGCTCATCAAATGAAGCATGCTCAGCCATGCATGACACCTTGGCTGATTCGTTGGAGAGCCAAATTCAACAATATATGGTCAAAACCCCTCATCATATATTTTTTAGGAAATATACAAACTACATTAGTTGAGTGTTTTCATTAATGGTCAGTACAGCTTCTGAAAGTTTAACAACATAATGTACACACAAAATAGATTATTTAAACAAAGTCAAAAGTGTTCAGATCGTATGTTATTTGATGCTGGCGATCTATGATGCAATCCATGCTGTAAAATCTGAACACTAATCTCTAGCAGTTTATAAGATATACATGTATTGTACATAATTATGCATCGATATTATGATTGGATTAACTCTTTGAGTGGTGCAAGCCACAAAAGTGGAACAACAGTAGGGTGCCAGAAGCAACAGAAGTTGAAATTAAGATGCATATTGGGAGATAAGTCACATGACATAAATAAATTCAATGGTCTTGACATAAGAAAGTAATGACAAAATTTCAAGGAGGCAATCTTTGAAATTAAATTCTGAAATATATATCTTTTGAATATGTCACATAACCCTGATAAATCACATATGCACACAAATTGTAATACAACTTAATATTAATGTGGCAATGGGGGACAGTGGATCTTAATAATAGGGCACCAACATAGAGCGAATGCAAGAAAAACCTCCAATGATTTCTCTGTTCCCCAAATACTATGCCATTTTAGGTGGTAGGGACTGGTACTTATACCTACCTATCAGCTTGCTTTACAGCACAAAAAACTTGCATTCATATACACAGCAAATACAAAACAGTGCATCCACATTTATTCAATATCACATGCAGTGAATATTAATTTATGTAATTCCCACATTAATGACTGATGTTACAACATATCAGTATGTTTTGTGAATCTGTAGGATGGAACATTTCCCCCTTGTTTACCAGGCAACTCTGGCTCATGTGTCTGCGTGTTTGATCCTTCTCCCAAAGATGTCTCTACGCTTGCAGTCTCCATGGTTTCTTCATCATCATACGACTTGTCTCCATCATCTTCAACAAATTCTGAGACAATTAAACAGAAAGCCTGAGAGATACAATGTTGAATCATAATCCCAAAGGGAATATTAGTTCTTACATGGCAAAAAAGCTTTTATCACTTACATTCTGAATGTTGCTTTGGGCACATGGCAAATGCCGCTTGCTATTTTGTGCTGCTAACCTTTTTATAAAAATTCTGCATGGGAGTGAGAAAATACAGCACTGAAGATCTAACAATTCAAATTAAAATGCAATCAGAGACTGCTGGATCCATGGAGCCTGAACACAAATAGCAAATGAACAGATGCAAGGACGCATAATACTTGACCCAGTGACCTACTTTTGTTATATGACAAACCTTTGGGTCAAGATATATGTGTGTGATAAGTTTCAAGAAACTAAGTAAAAGTAGTGACCTATTTTTGGTACATGATACACCTTCATGTCCAGATGCACCCATGTGTCAAATTTCATTAATCTATTAAATTTGAAGGACAAGCGAATTATAGCCCAGACACGAATTGCGGACGGACGGACGGATGCTCAGACACACACACGGACAGAAAAACAATTACTACGTGCCCTCCTCTGGTAGGAGGTAGACATAATTATGCAATTTGAAAATTCACATTTCCATTGATATTACAGTGCAATGACACTTTTAGGTGTGAATGGGCAACAGCAACAATCCATCCTCTCAACTTGAAAGACCAACAACACTGATGAGCCAGTACATTAACCAGAGAGGTGTATATAACTTTTACAAAGCAAATTGCTCAAGAATACCATTCACCTACCATATTCATTCCAATTGTAGCACACGCCCTAATAGAAGCACACCCTTCTTTTTAATCTTGTGGGTTTTATTAAAAATTCAGTATTTTTCAACATTTCTAAAAATTAACTGCTTCTGATGAAAGAAGAGGGTTCATTGTTATTATTTTATGCTGTATGGATTCTATAATAAGTGTAATTGCTTGTGGTATTGAAAATGAAGACATATCATCATGATCTTTATCAATGCAGTGGTTTAAAAGTAAACCTGGACAAAACTGAGTGTATATGGATAGGTAGCAATGCTGGAAGACAACCTGGTAATATACCTGCAAAGTGGAACTCTGTTGACTTCTCTACCTTGGGTATTAAGTTTCATAGCAATGAGCAAGACATGCTGTCTCAAAATTTTGATGACAAATTTCAACTTATGAAGGAGGTTTTGAATATTTGGAAAATGAGAGATCTCTCTATAATTGGAAAAATCTTAGTTATTAAGTCACTGGGCATATCAAAATTAGTATATGGTGCATCGACAGTTCCGCTAAACTCTGACATGGTGAATAAAGTCCAAAAAGAAATTGATAAATTTATATGGGGAAATAGCATCCCTAAGGTTAAAAGAGATATTATGTGCCAAAAGCCAGTTCATGGTGGATTAAAAGCACCCGATTTTGGTAAAAAAGTGAAAGCATTATTGATTACTTGGGTTAAACGTCTTTTGAATGAGGAAAAAGCTAAATGGAAACAAGTGGTTCAAGAATTTTTTCCTTGTATCAAGATTTATGATCTTTTTAAAAGTCGATGTGCTATTGATTTCGAGTGGAACAAAATACATGTACCATTATTTTATTCTCAAGTCATGAAGGCGTGGAATGAGTTTAGGTCTCTATTTCTTCCAAAAAGTGCTGTCTCGGTCCAAAAAGAAATGTTGTGGTTCAATGAGAACATAACAGTGCAGAATAAGCCTATATTTTTTAAAAAGTGGTATGACAAAGGTATTAAATTTATACATGATATTGTAAATGATGCAGGGGAATTTCTCACCCCACAACAGATGATTGTGAAATTTGATTTTGAACCTAGCTTTTTAGAATATTTTCAAATACGTTCAGCAATACCTTATAACTGGAAACAGTTGTTAAAAAGTCACCCAACTGCACGTATGAGAAATACTGATTTAAAATTTTTTATTAATGGTAAATTTGTTCCCTTGGAGAATATGAAATGTAAAGATGTTTACTGGGTGCTAGTTGAGCAGGTTTCTAAAACTGAACCAACTTGTACCAAAAAGTGGGCAGTAATTTTTCCTGAATTATGTGGTACAAGCCAATTCTGGACAAAAGTGTTTTCTTTGGCTTTTAACACTACAATTGAAACCAAGCTACAGTCCTTTCAATTTAAAATTTTACATCGAATTATTGTGAATAAACATTGGCTTCATAAAATGGGGATTGCAGAAGATGAAACATGTAATTTTTGTGGAGGAGCATCTGAGACAATAATTCACAAATTTTGGGATTGTCCCACTTAAAATCATTTTTGGTATGAATTTACTTCTTTTTGGGAAAACTACATGCATGAAATTATCTTAGTTCAGGAAAAAGATGTTCTGTTTGGTTTTTATGATGATCCTGATAAAGTCTCCCTGAATTACTGTATATTACATGGAAAACATTACTTATATTCTCAAAGATTCAATTCAGGTAATGTCAATCTCATCAGTTTCTTGTTCTCGTTGGACAGGAAAATATCTGTAGTTAAACATATAAGTATAATTAATGATAAATTATCTCAGTTTGAATTAAGATGGCAGCCACTGCTCGATGCCATTTCTCTCAGATTGTCAGAAGTTTGAGTATATCCCCTCCATCTATTACTCATAGATGGAGGTATGCTTTGCACTAACTTGTTTTGTACTATTTTCATTTATAATTTTGTATTGTTACTTCACATTGGTATAAGCCGTACTTTGTCACCTATTTGGTTTTTGTTTTTTTTGTTTTGTTTTTTGTTTTGCACAGGAAGTAATTCCGAATAGTGACAAAGGTTTGTAATAAGTAGTCGCTAATGGTTTTTGTTTTATATTTATCTGTACAGCTTTGACGGATATGTATATGCTCGAGGAACTCAATAAAAAAATTTAAAAAAAAAAAAAATCATGATCTTTATCACAAAACTCTGCGAAAACCATGTCTGCACCAGGAAATTTTTGCATTAGCACAACGTGCTACTATTGGAATGAATGCAGTATACTTGACCATAGTTGGAATCACATGAAAAGTTTCATTCATTTAAAGCTTAGTAAAGACAACACATATTCTTTTCATCCTTTTTGTCATGGTCCAGCTATAATCCTGGAAAAATGTATCATCTAAACTTTATAAGTCTAGTTCACTCTCAGCTAAGGCCAGGATACCCCTCTGCTCAGTTGCCCAGTATTGGAAAACTTCAGATGTCGGCGACTTTACAATGACACAAAATCAGAACCTCACAAGCAAGTCAGAAACTTAAACAACACTCTTCAGTTTTAAAAGATTTACATTACATAATCAAGTGTTTGTCCTGGACGTTTAAAACAAAAATATGAGATGTAAACAAAACTTTAAACACTGACAACTTTGTATTGTTTCCTCTTTGATGAAGCAAAATTCCAACTATATCAGAGACTATGAGCAAATTGACAGGGCAAGGACAAAAATGACTAAAACCCTCCAACCGCTGACTGAGATGCCCGACTGGTTTTGCCAGTTATCTGGCTCATCAAAGGCTAGTTTAACGCCTGTGCATGCATGCATTGCTTTATTAGTTGGTTGTAACATACACACAACTCACGTCCAGGTGTATGTTTGCACGTGACATCACAAAGCAAAAAGTCAATTGTTGTGTTGTCTTATAAAGAGAGCCGCATTGGAGGGAGATCCGGACAGAAGAAATCAACAGGATGCCATGTGCGATGGAAGGCACTGAATATTTAATGGCCTGTGATTGGTCAATTTTTACATGTAGTGCATTGGCACGCCACTTGGTGTCTGCACCATACAGGGCACTGTTACAAACCTGAATAAACGATGTGAAAACATTGTATGGCAATAGCATACACTACATCTCCCGCCTTGAGATAAATCTTGCATGGCAATAATAGCATGTCCAAAGAAAATTAAATTTTACAGGGTGCTGTATTTAGCATCTTTGGTATTGTAAAATGTCCAATGTCCATCGTAACAGAATTGTTTTAATTAAATGAAAATCATGACTGATATATATTTCAGTCTTAATTCTGTGTAACTGAATAGCAGGAATTAAACCAATCAAGTTCAAGGCCAGTCATTTGACTTCTGAGAAAAAGTCAGTTCCTCATGACCAAGATTTATGCACTGATTAAATGTCAAAAGCATTATAGATGTATTTTAAAATTTAACAGTCCAGCTTAACCTAACATGAGCAAAATTTAACAGTCCAGCTTAACCTAACATGAGCAAAATTTAACAGTCCAGCTTAACCTAACATGAGCAATCACTGGGGAAGACTACCCTCATGCTCATTAACTTGGCTTTATTCTGTCCAAGTAAGCTAAACTAAATGTAAATGTCTATATTGATAGTGCACTGTGGTCATGTCTGATTTAAAATGAAAATGTTTCATTTTCACTCAGGTGTCACTTCTGTATCTTAAAGGTTTTACAACAGCTTGGCCACTTTTTGTTCTGTAAGTACATGTATTATCAGTTACAGGTGTGTGCACTTGTGGTCTAGCTTGCACACCAACGTTAAGTTCATCAGGCAATGCTGTAGGCGACTCAGGTTCACACACTGGTTCATAGTCAATATCACCGGCATTAGTTTGAGGTTCCAACTGACTGCTATCTTCCTTTGACAGTCTGATGTCAACACGATTACGCCTATAAGTTTTACCATTGGGCATTTCCACAATATATGACCTGGGTTTATCTGCTTTCTTTTTGACGATTGCTGGATACCAGTAACGATCATTCAAGTTCAAGTGTACTCTCACCTGATCACCAGGATGTAAACTAGGTAACTGATTTCCTGCATGCATATCATGGTACATTTTCTGATCATGCTGACGTGCTTTTAAGCTTAGAATGTACAGGTTTGGTATTCTCCGCTCCCGGACACAATAGCATTTTTGATGCTGGCAACCGAGTTTTCAAACGTCTACTCATCAGTAGCTGTGCTGGGGATTTCCCTATTCCTGGTATTGGTGTGTTTCGCAGTTCAAGCAGAGCTACATATGGATCTGTATGATCCTCTCGGCACTTTGTGATCAGTTTTTTGACTGTTTTAACTGCATTCTCAGCTTGTCCGTTTGACTGTGGATAACGCGGACTTGACGTTATCTGTTGAAAGTCCCACATTTCTGCGAATTTTCTGAATTCTGCTGAAGATAGGTTCGACG
>CAXHWN010000576.1:0-13000 GCA_964020975.1 Hermodice carunculata
CACGTCTATCTCATTTTCCATCTTGTCAATCCTGCAGTGTCAGCATTGATCCATTTCTGGTCAAGAAAATAGACCCCGAGTCGATGAAAGAAAACAGACGAAAGGAACACAGTTGTACCTACAATATTACGCTGTGTTAACGTCCAGCGGGAGTCTGGAACATAAGTCATGTTAAATCAGCAGACTAGTTTAAAGACTTGCTTCTGACATATTCCTTTGCAGCCAAACCCAATGCTTTCCAAGACAGGTAAGTATCGCATGGGACACTGTAGCTGACAGTCAACAGGCGTTGGAGCAGGTAGGGGCTGTGATGGGGACTAATGCTGATGATGACGAAACTGGCTCTGATGATGATGATGATGATGATGATGATGATGATGATGATGATGATGATGATGATGATGATGATGATGATGATGATGGTGGTGGTGGTGGTGGTGGTCGTCGTCGTCGTCGTCGTGGCGGTGGTGGTGGTGGTGTTGCTGGTGGTGGTGGTAGTGGTAGAAGCGACCACAACGAATATATCTATCGAAAGAAAGGTCATTACCATGGTGATAAAATTCACACTAATGCCGATAACTGTATAGAGACGTTTGTAATGTCAAAGGTTCGATAAGAAAGTGATAACTATGTTATTCATATGGCCAAAAGAACTGCCTCAGTGAGATTTGTATTAGCCACCAACGTGTGGTGTCGTATAAATATATCTCTCTTCTGCTGAACTACATCTAACATCAACCGTTAAAACACAATCAGTACATACGGAATTGGACACCAGCGTGTACAGCGACCAGCAGATAAACAGTGCGCTCAACATGCAGGAGCTTTTGTCTTATGATAGCTGTTGTGTTGTAACGTTACGTCTAAGTATCAGCAAGTGGTGTATAATGACAAGGCGGACAGCGTCGCGTCCACTTGCGGTCACAATATCCCGGTTGATTAACTGCCAATAATGTACTAACTATACAACGGTTGCCTCTCCGTCGCCCATGACGGTTGCACTGCACGGCTTCTTTTGAGAACTAATCAATGGGGGGATTCCAGGAAATTAATTACATGCTAAATAACGATTTAATTCCATTAGTTCCTCGACAGGCGTAGAAATGGAGAAAAGTCGCGCATTCGTTGTAGGCGTAACTGCCCATCAAACAGCCAATCAGATACCAGCATTTCAATTGCGTTGTATTGAAAGGACATATAGTACAGAGGAAAAGACTACAAACTTAGTTGCTGGAACTTGCAAGGAGCGGACTTGTGTGGCGCGATATAAGAAGGAGCGATTTCCTGGACTTCACTTAATATACAATTGGACTTTTCAGAGGCTCCAAAGACAGTGCTATTTGTCACTTGAATATAAACAGAAAAAAAATGCAGTGTTCAAGCTGGCTAAGTTTTAACACTATTGGTTTATACAATTGCGTTAATTTACACACAGGTGGACGCCAGGTATCTCAAACAGTTGCCACAATACAGATCGACACACAAGAAAAATAACCTGCCAGATGCTGAGGTAAATACTCTTTTTATTTCATTGATGTGACCGATGCCAACAGTAAAACCTGCTGGATGTTCTAAACAGGTATTTCTTTACAGGCTACGCCAAATGAGTTTATTGGCGGAGTATGCAAAATCAGTTTTTTTTACATGCATGCAATATAATTATTTTTTTACCGTAAACTAACACAGTTTATCCGATTTATTAATAAACCCCAGTAAGAACTTTTTAAAGGAAAAAACAGAAAAAGTCATGAGACTGTGCTGAAGAGTTTGGCATTCTTATTTTTTTTATAAAAAGGATACGTGTGAAACACATGCATTTAGCAACTTTGTAATATCGTACCATTTCAACATACTTCCCAATCCGATGAAATGTTGAAAGCGATGTATCTCGACTGCTATCCACATATATTCTGCAGCGTTTTTTTTTTAATTTATTCAATTATAAAGTTTACTATTAACTGTTAAAAATGACAAAAATATCTAAGAAGTACCCACTTTGTGTTCATGTCTGCAATTTCAATTACACGCAAAACACTTTTCCGCTGTTTTAGGTATATAGTTCGCTGACGATAACTATCCAGATATTAGATTCTGATACTGGAATTAATCTTCAACCTTTTCTGACCAATTGTATCCCATTCCATTCATACATAGAGCTTTGAAAAAATACCAAAAATGTGCATGCTGTACCAAAACACACACACACACACACACGGACACAAACATATATATATATATATATATATATATATATATATATATATATATATATATATATATATATATATACACTATTGTTAGTAATGCTAAATTGGTCCTTGTATTCACTGATCACTCAAATACTAGCTTGAAAATAATATTCTGAAAGGGCGTTAGACATGTATAGCACTGTGATGTGCTTAGTGACTACAGTGTCACCTGCAGGCTAAACTGCACGTGAGACAGTTTCCATACGATTATACAAAAAGCAGCAATGAATGTCCTTTGGTAAATTTATCTCAAGGCGCAGCCCACTTGAAGACGTTTAGTCGACTTTGTGCAATAATGAAAGGAAACAAACGCCCTCGGTTTTTTGTTCCTAAATTATTTGCATGATAGCCGCTGTAATCCGTACAGTGGTACAAAACACGTATCTGATTGATATTTTTATAGACTTTACTGCACGACAGTAGCAAGTTTATATTCCATGCAGAATTAATTCGCTTAAGCATTGGGATAGCTGATAGTAGAGGGCACAGGCCAGTATTTGTTGTAATGCTTTGCTTCTGATCTTGTAAGGCAACAGTTGGAAATAAATCAAATGTTCAGCGTTCAGCCATGCAACAGTTATCTATTCGGTGTTCAGCCATCCAATGGATATCCTCTGTCTATTTCTTTGGTATTTGAATTGCCACGAAAAAGAGTTGGATCACTGCCTTTGCAACAGAAAAAAGTCGATGTGGACGAGAATATCGGGCCAATGGCCTGAAAATCTTGCGGTTAATCAGAAAAACCACGTTACCTAACTAGTGCTGTGGTCCACAATGTAATAGAAATCAAATAAGTGTCACGTAATTTTACGTTTTGCTTTTCACTTGCAAAGGACCGTGGTCCGCATTTTTTAATTCTATTCACTATGGTTCGGTGCAAGAGAACCAAATGGAGCTACTTATACTAGAATATAATAACGCGAACATCACAGGAACAACGTGGCAGAATTAAACCTGTGTGTACTGAATTGTTGTAGGTGAAGCCGTGCTGCCTATACGTTTATATCATGATCACAGAAATTCGATTCGCACGTAGACATACCTTGCAAGCGAAGTCATCAATATTTGTGATTATTTTCTGCTGTCACTTTACAGCAGAGATTTGCATAACGAGCAAGTTCATAGGAATCTAACATTTCTGTATATAATTTCTGCTCCGCAAGTACGTTAATTAAAATGGAAAAAATTACAAAAATCGATTTAACTTCTAAATTGAGACTTTTAGTCACAAACTATAAGCGAAAAAAGAGCTAAATGTGACTGAACAAATGTCTGACCAAAATATAATGCGTTTTAAGGTGCATAGTCACCACATAAGATATTTAGAGTAATAACAAGTGATAACAAATGAAAGGAACACTTACGATAGACTGGAACCTTTTGGTCTGAATGAAGGCAAACAAAAGTGTTTCCCGTGGCTATAGATCAGGTAAACCTGTGTAAGAAGGTTAGTCGTCGCAATGTTTAGAAACAGGGAATGACTAATGTCAAAAACAGAGAAAGCACACAAAGCGGAAACCACAATTCCGGAATCAGATTCTGACCCCAGCATTTGCTATTTGCTTAGATGGACAAAGAAATATAACTTCTGTCGTGCATTATTTATATAGGTCTCAACTCGTCCATGTACAAACGCTGTGTTCACTTCAGCTCGCCGTCAATTGCCCTTATATCTATGGGATGGTCAACGAAGTTCGCCATTAATAAAAGTCCGAGTATTTGAGTTGAGTTTGGTCTCGTCCCACTCTGCCCTGTAAAAAAAATAAATGAAAAATGTTTTTATATATTTCAGCTTTACTTAAAGCAACTTCTCTCTCTCTCTCTCTCTCTCTCTCGCTCGCTCGCTCTCTCTCTCTCTCTCTCTCTCTCTCTCTCTCTCTCTCTGTCTCTCTCTCTCTCTCTCTCTCTCTCTCTCTCTCTCTCTCTCTCTCTCTCCCCATCCCTCTGTCTGGCTGTATACACACACACACACATATACAAACATATATATATATATATATATATATATATATATATATGTATGTATGTATATTAACACAAACACACACACACACACACACAAAATACGACATTGCCACCACTCTTGGCTGTTCTAGATAAACAAAACAAAAACAACACAAAAACAGACAAAACAACAAAAATGTGGTTCAAGTGCAAATTTAGATGAAATAAGAGGGCAGTACATCAATTTACACAAAAATTTACGCCGTATGCCGCACAGGCTGGCCTTCGCTAACAAGCGACAAACAAATGTAGCACCTTCTTGGTTCAATTACAGTTTAATACCGATGATAGCACCTTGAGGAAACACATGGAGGGTATGACGTTTATGCACATGTGAGAAGTTATTCTCGGCAATTGCCACTGTGGGTGTCCTAATACATTATTAAATACATTTAAGATTTGTACAGAAGTTATTGTTTATGTTGATTCCGATGATCCGAATAGCGGGACTCAATTTCCTTTCTGAAAACTGGTGTATCTCAATCACTTTGGGGATTTAATTTTGACACTGGTTACATTTACCTGTATGTTCCTCAAAAGCGAAATTACTTCGATGCTATGCCATGGACGCCTCCCACAGTAGTTATGTAAGGTGTGTTTCAAAAAGAAAATTCATTAAATTGTCATAATATAATTTTTTATTCGTTGTTATATTTGCGCCTCAGACATACATCTAACAGTCTACATCCGTTGCCACTGTAATATAGGCTCGTAATAATGTAAAAAATACGCAAGATCATCATACATATGACGTCATCTCTAAATTCTGCATTATTTTCTTTAACCTATTGACTCTTATTAATCATGATATTGGGTCGATTATTACGTGGACTTCTCTCTCTTTTGTTTTGATTGATTCGATCTACAACAGGATTTTAATTAAAATAATAGATGAAAACACATCATACACACCAGTGCTATATAACTCCTCAAATATTTTGCAATTATTTCAATTAAAAAACCTGTTAACACAATTTTATAAATGATTCGATACATTCACTACAATAAGAGAAAAGGCTACATTTGTATGTCTATCAAATTGATAAATATATTAGAGCCTTGGGTACCAATTTTAGCAAAACAACATATTTAAGAATAAATTTTGAGTAGTTCTTTTCTTAATGTATACAGGGGATTAAGTTGTTTTGGGACACCCTTGTGTAATTGTAAGTTCAAGCTGAGGTAGCCTTATTCGTACTTGTACTTTTTTGGTGATCAGGTTTATTTGGCGTCTCGCCTGTAAAAAATTCCATTCATATGTATGGAATCTTTTCCCGGGGTAAGTATAAAATATGATTTTGCTATTTTCCCCGTATCGTTCACATAGGTTCACGAAGGCTTGTGGGTTATCTTTACGCAAAATACTGGTCAGGCAAGCAGCCGCTATCACAAAGAGTTGTTCCGGAATTTTAAGCTTGTGAAACATGCTTGGTGGTTTCCGGCTGATCGCCCGTTGATAGATTCAGTTGGCCTTGAGTTTTTCAAATTTTTGCATCGAACGTGGGAGAAGGGATTAAATGAGGTATATATTTGAACAAAAACAGTGAGTGAGTTGAGCGTAGAGGAATGTAATTGTTATGCTTTCCTGTTTTGCTTTATCTTGTTTTTGTATGTTTGTTTGTTTATCGGAATTTTTTTGAGAGGGAAGGGGGGCTCAGATCTGAACGAAAGATGTGGGATTGCGTTGCTCTTAATTATATAATTTGAATTATGTCTGTATCGTCTACATTTTGTGAAACCATAAGTGAACTGATTGACGCACCAAATGTGGACTAGCCAAAGACCCTTAGATTATGTACTTGAGAGTGCAATACATGTATGTAGCAATATAAATGTTTTGCACTCCTTGACTGCTTGTTATACGGTGCAAAACAGATGCTATAAATTTGTACACCTACGAACAGGCCATCCGGATAATAAATAGCAAAAGTCTTTGAAACTATTATTCAGAGATACCGTACACATTTAAAACAGTGACAGCTGTTAGTCGATGAAATAATAAAGAAAAATTATATCAGTAAGATCTAGTATGATACTAAGGAACATTTCATGTTTTGATATTATGAAATACAACTTAAACAAATGCCACTCGGACACTCAAGACAGCGTCTGTAGGTTTGTTATAAAATTTCCAAAATCATAGTGGGAAAATCACAGGAGCGCCCCACCCGATGTAGGAAATTATAATTGCGAATATTCCAAACATTAGGAAGACAGAGAGCTCAATTTTACCTGAATTTTAATAAAACTATATCCATTAGTTGGTAAGCAATATTTTGAAATTATGCTAAAGTAAAAACTCGTGCATGCAATAACTGGAAAAGATATCTTCGACAATGTTATATGTCAAGACCCGACTATCTGTGACATTATTGATGTTGGTTATATATGGAGTTACATCTTCACATATATCACGTGCACATTTCAGAAGTAAATTATTGTTTTATACTCACGTATTTTATTAGTTTTTTTGTACGATATAAATGCTATTTTTCTTTGACATATTTCAGTTTATGACGTAAGTCTATTATAATCAAATTTACAGACGAACGTGATTGGCTGATTAAGTTATTATAAAGTTATCTGTTACATTGCCATGCGAAGCCCCTCGCCCCCCATGCAGATAGTCAATTTGCCAATAAATTGGTCCCATCTCTCTGTCTCTCTCTTTTTCTTTCTTTCTTTCTTTCTTTCTTTCTCTCTCTCTCTCTCTCTCTCTCTCTCTCTCTCTCTCTCTCTCTCTCTCTCTCCTTCTCTTGTGTAGACAGCACCCGCCCGCTCCCTAATGGCCTAATGAATACAACAATATGCACAGCCATGAATGGAAGCTGATTTTGCCGTAGACAAAGTTTGGAGAACGGCAAATGAGCAAGGAACTCAATCAGGGAAATTTGACAAAAGTCTTCATAAAAGATGGATCGCCAGACTCTGTAGCCACGAATACCTTTCTGTTTGTTTTACAAGTATGAAAAATGATGAGCATAGCAGTCTATACAGCCTCAAATGGATACCGATTATAACATCGATAAATTTCAGCGAGTGCCAAGTGACATAGACTATAAACCAACTTCATCACAAAAACTCAAAATGTGAAGGATTAAGCTTCTTGAAAGGGCACCCCCCCCCCCCCTTTGATGTCACAAATGTGACATTGGTAACACGAAAAGGTGGCAATAAATAAAAGTCACCTTCACCCTGGCATACAAAAGATACTTTGTCATAAAGAATTATTGCACCGTGGTTAACAAATCATCCAAGTGACTCAATCTAAACATCGCTGTTCAGATGAATCCAATAAGCACGCCATCCCACTGCCTAGCCGCCGTGTTATCACTTGCCCGTCGTGTTATCACTTGCCCGTCGTGATATTACTTGCCCGTCGTGTTATTATTTGCTTGGGGCCTGTAATTTTTTTTGACATTTGAGCTCCCAAAGATGTTAACTGTGCAAGGATATTCAAGTATTGCCGTTTACTATCAGAGAGTCGATTGTCTATGTTTTCACCCAAATGCTGTGTTCGTGATTATTTTAACAACAAGACAATCCATAAAAATTAATAAACAAAATATACAGATGTAAAACCTTCATCGTCTTGGTTCTCACTTTGTTTCAGGAGACTAACATCGCTTCGATTCGTTATTATTTGATGTCGGTAGTCAAACCTGGCTTTGGATGTATATTTGGGATATTAATTGCGATGTCCCCGCAATTGTGTTTTATAAAGAAATTTGTTTTCCTAGTTTTTACCCATAATGTTGGTGAGAATTATTACTCAACATATTTGATTGGACTTTCGGAATTGGGGCATCGTCTGATACCTCTGTGCTAAGTTCCAAAAGTTGGACTTGGAGTTCAATGTATAAGTATAGGAAGTGTAGTACTTGAGTGATGCGAACTGGTATCTCCGCCAAGTATACACGTATGTTTATGACCGTTACATATTTATCTTCGTTGTAACATGAAGAAAGAGACGTGATCATATATGTAAATCAAACTAAGATGCAGAAAATGCACGTGACGTTTTGACGTATGGTGAAATAGTTCTATATATTTTAAACTGGATGAACAAAATATGTTGGAATGTATTTTATTTACTTAGATTTGATGGGTAACATAAATTGCCGAATAGCAAATGAAAGCGGAAATTACTTTCAAATTTCCATCTTTGCTATTTGGTTTTTCTTAAAATAAAATCCCACTTCCTTCCCGTCCTGGGTCACGTGGTAGCACTGATACAGCCGGTTCACCAGGCGCGCTCTGCATTTGGTGCTAAGCGGCCGTGGTGCCCACTTTTGAACGTACTGGCTGTGATATATTTACCTGGTGCTGTTTTTTATTTTATCCCTTATTTTCTTATTGATTGATTTTTTTTGTCTTGTTGTTGTTCCTTTTTTGTTTGTTCTTTATACGCCATTCCAAAACGTTTCACAAGGCACAACAGTACAAGCAAATAAACAAAGCCCAAATTTTGTGTCTTTGCGCATGCCACCTCGGATCGGCGTGTTCGGTAAGGCTGACGTTTTCCCAACAACTGCACAACTACTTGCAGTTCACTGTTCAAGAAGTAAGATACAATGATTGACTTGGCACATTGCGGTAATATACGTGAACAAACTAGTTTACTTGTTCCGAAAGAAAGATAGCTGGCTAACTGCAAGATACATTAGTTCACCCCAGAGAGTCAAACGATTCCAATTTACACGTTGTTTCTGACATAACACACGCAATCTGCTTCTTGCTTAGTTATCCGTCACAATTATTCTCCTTCAAAAACAACACGAACAATCCGTCTGCGACCATATTATCCATGTTGAAAACGAAACAGCATATTTACATAAAAGTTAACTTTTGGGTAATATGTGATGTCTGCCTTTCTCTTCCTTTTCTGTTCTTTCTTTTCTTGTTTTTTGCTTTGTTTCACTTTGTTTTCAAATATCGCGATGCTGTAGGGAACCACAGCAAGATCACTGTCTTTAAATCTCCTATCTGTAAAAGGTCGAAATTTTGGCACAGCGATAAAAATGAGAAAATGATGCGGCAATACAGACTGGCATACACTTCTTGTACTACACGACAACTCATTATAACAACACTCTGTTTTCTGACATATTCACTCACTGACACACCTTTTAAGGGACAAGTAGGAAATTTTCTATGTTATAGGATTCATTCATCGGACATATTCAGTTGTATGACACATCTGTACGGAGCATATGGTGTCATTATAATGAGTTTTCATTGTATATGATATATATATATATATAAAGAGAGAGAGAGAGAGAGAGAGAGGAAGAAAAAGAAGCAGGAGGAGGGGAAGAAGAAGAATGATAAGATCTAGTCAGTTTATATCGTGCACCTTCGGCTTGTGTCTAATTAGTGTTTATGACGTAGGCGTCACTTTGAAATATAGACAGATATTTGCGCCCCTGGACACTATGGTGGTGTAAATGGGTACTCGGGCATGATTTAAACACACAAACTAGAGACCCAAATAACATGTTCTTTAAAAAATTTAAATGATTATATGTATTCCATCAGCTGGTATA
This sequence comes from Hermodice carunculata, assembly GCA_964020975.1. Classification (NCBI taxonomy): domain Eukaryota; kingdom Metazoa; phylum Annelida; class Polychaeta; order Eunicida; family Amphinomidae; genus Hermodice; species Hermodice carunculata. Next base: position 9,800 of record CAXHWN010000576.1, read on the forward strand.
GACTTTCAATGAAAATTATCTGCATAAAGATAATTTAAGAGAAATTAAAATGTGGGTGGCTTGTGTGATAGCGGTCAATATATGACCTTAACACAAGTCTCCCAAATCAGTATATGTATATTGTGATATATCTCAAATATGTTTATGTATAATTCGACTATTTCTGTATCTTGGTGCAATGTATGTATTCTGATTTGAATAAAAAGATTCCTGATTCCTGATTCCATAATGCTGCAATGAGAATGCGTGAAATCCTCATGAGGCCGATAAAGATGTTGTCTCATGAAAATAATGTTAATATTCCTAATCGAAGCCTAGATAATGGAGTGATGTGTGTTGTAGATGGTGTCACTGGTCACTTTGGCGCGGTATTTCGCTTCTTACAAGTAACTACCAACTGGTGGGTGTATAAATTCAGCCTCCCCGATTGGCTACTGGTAGTCCACCGGAAGTGGCCTCTCACATGTATTTTAGTTCAACAGGATGCAACGTGTCATGCAATTAACCTCCCCAAGCATCCTCCATTGGACCAAAGTATCTTAATTCTTGGAAGGGGGTGAGAATATCATGGCAAGAGCACCAATATTGCATGAAGAATCTTGCTTCACAGCACAGTCAGCGAATATGACTTTCAGACAGCATATTTTTGCTGATTTAGTTGTTTTTTCCTCGGAACACTTTGGGCGCAATCAAAGAGCACCAAAGAAAACTGTGCCAGTCACGTGGTCTCTGTTCCTTATGGTAATTGTGGGCATGCTTGTACTGAATGAAAGGTCGGTTCACAAGAAATATTAATCTGTTATTGCTATGACAAACAGCCCAACTGGATGTTTCAGTATTGTGAGTTTAGTAATGTTAACGTATGGGGAGCGTTGGACACCAGGTGGCGCAGTATGATTCAGGTATTGTGTACATTCATGTCAACCTTACTAAAGCATCGCCTCGAGCCTCACATCATATAACAAAATCTCATACTGGCAGATGGGTCACCTTCGATCGTAGGCACACAGCTCTACATCAAAGTGTTCGTCTTTTTTTCATTCCACGAATCATGACATTTACAATTTTGTGTATTGCATTGTGGTTCTGATCTATATTCACCCCGCCGAATATTGATGAAAAGGTCAATTATGTCGTTACTTTTTTATGTATTTTTTGTGATAATCGATTGAAACATAACTACGAAATGCCACCAAAGGCATTAATAGCACCGAGCCACTCGCAATGGCTCCAGCCAGAGACCAGTCCCATGGAATGTTCGGTGCCCTCATTATTGTTATTGCCTAAAATCGCTTATTTCTATCTAATCAGAAACTTACATCTTTATATACCTCAAAGTTTTGCTGGAAAACTAGAGTAGCTTCGTCGCAGAAAACATTTTATATAGTCGCATCATGACAGAAATCGATACGTATGACGGCCACAATAGACAATATGGAGAAGCTTCCGAAGTGCGCTGCCTCAAAAATAACAAAATACACTATTCGCTACCCAACCTTCCGGGAATGTTTCATCGAACAGAACTTTGGGAATATCAGGTTTAAGTTGAGTGATCTGTGAAAATTTTCATCGCGGGGCTGTAAACAAGTTATGCGTGGCAAGATTTTGTTTTTGCATCTTGGGAATGCTACGCATCTTAAAGTCGAAATACAAAATATGTACGTTTTTCTGACCCGGGACGGCCGAGTTTCGAACTAGCAACCTTCGACACCAATCACCTAGCCGAAAATGGGTAACCACATACCAATTGTACCAAATCCCCATTCCTGAAAAGAATGGCTCAATAGAGACAGGTATGCGTGAATGCCATAATTAACGCTGCCTAGTTCATTGTCTTCATTCCAGTACAAATGAAGTACTGTGCTCAGTGTTGTCCCAGATCGGGGACTCTACATATGTAAGTCCACCAGCACCATAGGAGCACCGAATATATATATATATATATGTATATATATATATATATATATATGTATACATATATATATGCATGCATGCATGTATGCGTCCGTGCGTCCGTACGTGTGTGTGTGTGTGTGTGTGTGTGTGTGTGTGTGTGTGTGTGTGTGTGTGTGTGTGTGTGTGTGTGTGTGTGTGTGTGTGTGACACCACGGAATGGCAGGGTTTCGAACCAGGAGCCTTCAGCACCAATCACCTAACTGAATATGTATGTTGTCATATGGAACTGTACGCTAGTCTTTGAATTACATGGTTTTACTGTGACACTTTTCTGGAATAATATTTGCTATGGTGGTGGGGCAAGCTTAGTTTTAAAAATTTTACTAAAAGTCATACTAAAAATTGCCATTCAAAATATACTGCGATGTGTGACGGTGGTTTGTTTATTTCATTGTACCAGCGCCTTTATTACATGTTTTGAGAAGATGCGGTTGTCCTGAGAAGGACCTTTTCGTTTGTTTGAAGGCTGCGCACATCAGTAGCTAGTGTGACCACCAGACTTTTTCAAACACGTCTTGGCCCTCTTTGGCATGCTACCGGTGAGTTTGGCTATCTGTACCTGAGGAATTTGGTTCCATTGGTCTGTGAGCCGTTGTGCTAGTTGGTCCAGGGTAGCAGCAGGTGCGTCATACTCGTCCATGACTTGGCGACTAAGCACATCCCATAAGTGTTCAACTAGGGAACCATCAGTGATCGTTCTGGCCATGGCAACATTTGGATGTCGTACTGCTGGGGCTGCTGCGTGCTGACTGATGCAGTGTGAAGCTATGCATTGCCTTGCTGTAACACTTGTCCAAGATGTTGCTGGAACCATTTAGCGACTGTTGGCAGGATCTCATTCATATGGGGCTGCCCTTATGCCCCGGTGGTGGGGGACTCCCATGTACGATTGTACTATGTTTGTGCCGCAGGAAAGGCCCTGTTTTCATTACTCCGAGGATTTTAAAAGCCCCCAAAATGTACACAGCTGGATTAGGATAGGGGTAACAATTATTTGAGTAAACTGAATGTCTGATTCATTTTTCAAACAAATGTATAGATTTTGGATACAGGCTGCAGCTATAGGATATAATCAGCAAGTTCTTTAGGGGAGATTTTTGTGGAAAGTACGAATATGCTAAAGCTTGTTTAAAAATGGAATGTTGGTCTCCAAAATGCACCAGGATGCACCAATGCAGCACTCCTTTTAATACATTACAGGATTAAGAAATGGTACCTTTTTACATCTGGTGTAGGATTAAGATA
>CAXHWN010000577.1:0-20000 GCA_964020975.1 Hermodice carunculata
AAAATGCACTTCATCCCTGGTTAGATATAGTAGAGCAGCTAAATTTTCAAAAAGGCTTATTAAAAATTTATTTTCAGTTTTTGTTCAACCGGAAAAATACCTGGCTGGATTTGGTATTAATCAAAAGATAAGAACCTGAAGTTTAAAGTTAGGAAGGGTGTATTATCAATTTCATGGTCAATTTGTATTTATTTTGGTTATCAAGGCAACGGAATTAAGTTTTTTATGAGATGAAGGGAAAAACACCTTATAAAGCATAACTTAACACACATACACAACTTTACATTAGCATACCTACCATACAAGCGTTTCATAAGAGACCCGTTCGAGGTAGTAAGTGTCAAAAGTTGGTTGTCATGGCAACAGAATATTTGTAAAAATCACTTAAATTTGCAATTAAACATTAGAAACTTATTTATAGTTTTAATTATCAGGAATAATTTTCTTCACATTTGATGTTAAAATGTAAAAAGAGTCTTTCTGCACTAACAATGAGGTCAATTGAGGGATGAAAGAGTGTTTTGGGTCGCCTAGAAACGTTTTTTCAAATGTATAGATAACTGAAAATGAGTAGATTTTTGTGGATATGGCAATTTTATGGCTAGCGCTGCGCGTTGCTGAGAAATGATACATTTGATAATACTGATGGTAAATCTTTCCTTAAACAAAAAAAAAATACCTCGCTAAATTGGGTATTAATTGGAAGATAAGAACCTGAAGTTAAAGGTGAGGTAAAGTGTACTATCATTTTAATGGCTGATATATGTTTTTATTGGTTACCATGGTAACGACATTTAGTTTTGGAGTAATCAAGGAAAAACACAGTTTTAACCATTACTTAATAAACAATAGGTGTTGTTGCATTTTATAAAGTCGGTCCATTGGTGACATTGGTAGGCCTAAACTTTCCTGTTTATGCCATTAATGTCAATGATAAAAGTAGGTGATGAATCAATAGGCCATCCTTGAAAATACTGCCAATAGTCCTAACTTTTTGGGGGATGGGGGCGCTGGTGGTGGCTTTTGTTCGGAATGATTCTGGTGCACACTCGGTAAGTATTGATTCTCCAAAAACATCTGTTCAATAAATATATATGTTTGAGATTTTGTATGATTGTGCTTGAACCTTTCTTTTGATGAAAATACAAGTATACAGCATAGGCAGGAACAAACGTCCACATGGAGAAAGCCCTCTGAAGAAACTCGACTGGTTCGCATTGAGCCTAGGGACTACTCTGAGAAACATGTAGTTTTTTCCTTTCTTTTTGGTCATAGCAAGGCTTCTTCAAGGGTGATGCCATCCATTTGTTTGTGCCGTGAAAGAGTATTTTTGTTCTGTTTTATTGATTTACGTAAGAAATGCAGCCACCCGTTCTATCTAGTACAGACATCCTGATGATGCCTTCAATAACTGCAATAATCATTTAATAAATAATATGACCCTGAACTTATTTCCATGTCTGATATTGCATGTAGCTCCCAATTTACATTTTTGTTCTTTAAGTGACCACTTTGCGATCACAAATGCCATTTTTATTTCAAATGGAGATCATTGCTTCCTAGTATACATAAATGCAAAACCTTCTAACTGCCCGTTTAAACCCGTTTTTTAAAAAAAAACTCTAAAGCTCAAAACCTCCTATCTGCCACATAAATATTGCTGAGAGAGCGAAAAAAACTTTTCTCACAATTTTTGGAAAGGATCGTTTTTGTTAATACTGTGATGGAAATCAAGAAAATATGTCCAAAACATTTGAGTATATGCTGTTTTTTATACTATTTTAAGATCTGCAAAACTTCATTTCTCTTTTTACTCGAAATTGTAAAAATGCAGATAGGTGGTTTTGCGTTTTTGTCATCGATATGCACATTGAAATTTTGAGTATATGTAATATTTTGGAAGATATGGAGCTTTTAAAATTTTAATTGCCCCTAAATTTGTATACTTTTAAACATCATGACTATTCCAAATGAGATGCACAATTTCACAGGTTAGGTCAGTCACCATAGCAAGTTTGGTGGTTTTTGGAAAAATAGTGCTTGCAAAAATCTCCAGATCAACTTGGTCGTGAAGAAGAAAGAAAAAGAAAGAAGGAAGGAAAGAAAGAAAGAGATAGAGAGAGACAGAAGGAAAGAAAGAAAATTCCAGTGTTTACTAATACAGTGAAACCTCTCTACAGTGGGAACCATTGGGACCAGAGAAAAGTCACCCCTTGGACCAGAGAAAAGTGTCCACTCCTGAGGGGGTCAGCCCTTCTGGGGAGTATGGATGAGTATGTGTGCATGTATATGTACATTATTCATACATGCGCATATATATGTACAGTGTATACAGATTATAATTCAAGGGGGTGTGAATACATGCAATACAAAACTGTCTTTCTTCCTTTATTACATAAACAAATTTTAACAGAACCTGTCAAGAAACTACATATACATATACCTGTGAACCAAGACCAATACAAGCACTATACTGTCTCAGTATTGGCTATGAAGAACAGGTTTCATCTCACTGGTTACAAGAGAACAAAGACATGAAAGTGTCCACTAAAATGACACAAATTCTACCCTCCTTGGTCTGGCCGGCTCAGCTCTGTATGTAGTCTATTTTTAACAGAAAGTACTCTCAGGCTTGTTCTGCCTAGAAGTCTGGAGCCTGTGTTCCTTCGGGGCTGATAAGCTCAGCAGACTGACATTGCCTGAGTCAAAAACAGGCCAGCTAGGACACCTGTTTTATTTATGGTGCACTGACAGGTTTGTGCAGCTCTAGTGGAAATGATAGCCTGCCTGGTCCATATGGCAGTATGGAGTTGATCTGTTCTTGCATGAACAGAAACAGATTCTCTGTATTTTATTGAGAGCATCATTACACAGTTGTTGGGAGTCTCCCCCCTTTTTTTTTGCTACAATATCCAAAGCATGCACCTAGCATGAATGGATAGAAAGCTGCCTGTGAGACAGCTTCAAGTAATTAATTACGAATGCAAAATGGTTGCCTGGCACCATAGAGGTCAGGCAATAGGTCATACAGCAAGCAGTTTAAGGCCTGCATGTGGATTGTGTAGAAATTTGTGGAATTAAGCATACATTAAAAGTTCCCAAGTTTTGTTTGTATGCTATTGGATTTACCAGTTGTCTCAAACATATATGTATAAGTTAGAACTTTGTGTCCATCTGCAATAATTTGGAGGATATGGAGCTTTTAAAATTATAATTGCCCCTAATTTGCATAATTTTAAACATCATGACTATTCCAACCCTGGTGCATAATTTCACCGGTAGGTGAGTCACCATAGCAAGACTGATTGATGGTTGTCGGAATAATAGTGTCTGATAAAAACTCCGGACAAATTTGGTTGTAAAGAAGAACCTTTCCTATTCAGAGCTTGTTGAATTGTTACGGCAGCGCGTGACCCATAATGAGACATAGAAACTGATGCTCACTGCAAGTCATTATGGAAACTCACGAAAATTAACATGATAACGATTCTGTGGATTTAAGCAATTTCGTAATTTTATTTGCGATTCTGTGCACACAACCCATTAAGTATAATTCTGTGTTATTTCGTCCAATTTGGTTCACGAAACTGGATAAATCTTATAGGATTTTGTGAACTGAATGCCATTTCCGCGGACAAAATCGGTAAGATGATTTGAATTTCGTGATAATGATTTCGAAAAAATGCAAAGATCACTCGATTTCGTTCACAAAATAGCAAACTTACACTCAAAAGTGAAAACTTTATTCTAATTTGCGGACGAATATTTAAAATAATGCATACGTAAATGAAACAACAGGTTTTAATTCTGTGAAAATGATCGGAGTCGTGATTTTATTTCCTAATTTCGTTCAAATAATCGTATAAAGTTTGCAATTTTGTGAACATTTTGTTCAATTCTGTGAATTGTGTATTATAATTTCGTGGACAAAACTTATAAACTGATTGACAATTTTGTTGACAGAATCGATATGGATTTTCTACAGAAGTTTTTTTTCAATTTCGTGGACAACATCGAGAGACTTACATGATTTTATGCATGAAATTGGTAGAGTTACATGATTTTGTGGGAAAAATTGGTAGCTTTACTCAATTTCGTGGATGTAATTGATTAACTTATTCGATTTTGCGGACGTCGGTAATTGATGAACTCAAGGATTCTGTGGAAAAAATTGATATAAAAAGAAAAAAAAATTTGACGGAAACAAAAGATGGATTCTTGGTGATAAGTATGTTTCGGAATGTGAAACGTACAATTAGTATTTAGGCATCATGTTTTCAAATTTCGTTGAAAGATTCCGCACATGTACAGCAATTAATTGTTCTGATGGCATCACGCCTTCGGGGAGTATTTAGGCAGCATATTATCATCCCACGAAAATGTAAACAGAGTTACGTTTGGCCGGGTTTTATGCTGTTTGTGTTTATTTCTCTTCCAAAACAAATGGCAAAACTTTGGAAATGGTTTGGTTTGGTTCCTAACAGTATTGTCCAAAAAGCTTTGCCATAATTTTTGGATATCTAGTCTAGGTAGCACCATGATAGAATAATGATCAGATGCTTTGTTTACTTCTTCACAGAGGTCATGCCAGTCGGGGACACTGACTGCAAACAATTGCTCGGGAATAGACATAGACTATAATGGTTGAAAAATCGGACTGAAAACGCCATTTAGATCATCAAAATTTCCAGGACTTCGAGTCTGTGCGTTCAGTGAATAATCCATGCAGCGCGTCACGCCTTGTGGATTATTCTACTAAATGTACACCCTCTCATTCCTTCACTGATACTGAGAGCCGGTGTTACTAAGCTTTTCCAAAGGCTGTCACCAAAAGAAACTCTATCATGTTCTTATGGGCTGCGAGAATATCACACACGTAACCATTTAAACGAGAGACTTTTCTGCTTGACATGTATCAGGTGAGCGCGTCAAGGGACTTACTGAAGGTATACATATACTTATAAGTGTCACATTCTGTCAGTATTTCCGCGTGATAACCGTTTAGTTTTATCTGTGTGTTTCCATTCGTCATACTTTTGGACTTGTGACCATTAAATTTTACATTACGTTTAGATGCAAACTCGTGTGCTGCACTTAGCTGCATGAAATCTAAGATGCTGTTATGCAGAGAAATTGTTTGCTTAGCTTGAGACTGAGCAATTCTAACACAAGTCTGCACGCACGCACTCACACGCACGCACGTATGCACGTATGCACGTACGCACGCACACACACATAAAAATATAATATAATGTAATGTAATATAATATAATATAATATAATAATATTCGTGTATATATATATATATATATATATATATGTATATATATATATATATATATATATATACATATATATATATATATATATATATATATATATATATATATATATATATATATATATATATATATATATATATGTATGTATCTGTTTACCTGATATGTTTTGAGAGCGGGAGGGTCTTTTTTCTTTTTCTTTTTTCGTCCATATGTCCATGTAAATATTTACAGCTTTGTATACAGCGGTTATACCAGGTACAGACGGGTTCTTAGATAGCATCACTGTGAATGAATGAACTTATCTAGAAGCCTGAGTCTCTGCAGATAATGGTGCACCAAATAATTATCATCAATTTATGTAGGTCCACAAACTTAGTGACTTTGTTGACTATTTTACCCAAATGATCGATCCCCCAGATGTTGGGTACTTTGATTAAAATTTCACGGCATATATACATCATGCCACAAAGATTAACTCAGATGTAACAGACCCAGACACCCAAGACACCTTGCATGGATTTCTTAATCAGTGAACCACAGATGAAGAGTTGAAATTTCACATTAGGAAAATTAAAAACCACCAAACCCCCAGGCATTTATGGCATTTCAGGTGATTTCTTAAGGCATGCAGAAGTAATTTTAGTACAACCTCCTTTGTCGTTATATAACTATATGTTACAGTCTGGGGACTTTCCTAGCCAGTAGTCCCAAGGTATCATCAGTACACTTCATAAAAGTGGCAAAAAGAATAACCCTGACAATTTCAGAAAAATCTACTCCCTTGCCACACTTGGACAATTACTGGAATCTGTTATTAATGGTAGACTGTACTTTAAAAACGAAAGGTGTAATCGGGACGATGCATTCGAAGCAGGCTTTCGTAATTGAAGCAGAACCATTGACAACATATTCATTGAGCAGAGTATATTCTACAAACAAAAGTTTAAAACAAACCACTATATCTTTGCTTCGTTGATTTGTAAAAGGCATTCGACTATGTAAACCGTATTGCCTTGTTCAATAAACTGCAAAAGAGGGGAGTCTCAGAGAAATTTTTAAAGGACATACAAAATATGTTTATTAAATCTACAAATAAAGTTCGTTGGAAGGGTAACCTCAGTGAAAACATTGATTGCAGATTTGGTGTATTGCATGGTGGCATTGTAAGCCCAAAACTGTTTACAGACTATCTCTCTGACATTTGTTATAATTATTGAAAAATTGTTGATTTGTTACCTCTTGTATGCAGATGATCTTGTGTTAATATCTGACACCCCTGAAGGAATCCAGCGGCAATTGGACGGTCTGTTTAAATATTGTCAGCTGTGGCACTTAATTCTTAACTTTGTTAAAATGAAAATCATGGTCTTGTACAAGCGCATTATAATCAGACATGAATCAAATTCAACCAAGAAGAAATTGAGATTGTTAAGAAATACAAATACCTGTAAATAAACTGTGTTACTCTGCAATGGGTAAAATTTCACCTGTTCTGTCAATCAAAAATGTTTGACGTAAAAACTCTTCCAATACCGCAATATGGCTGTAAAAACTGGTTTAATGGTCAAAGTATTGATGTCTTTGAAAAAGTACAGTTACAAGTTTGAAGAGCTTACTTGGTTTTAAAAGACGAACTTCTTACATTGGTATCTGCACAGAAAATGATGTGGACAAAAGTGTAGAAATATTAGAAAAAATATATCAGAGATCAGCTGTAAATGTGAAATTTACATTTGGTTCCAAGGAATATTATGATAAAATATGGTTTGAAGATTGCTTGATTGCAAAACAGACTAAAAACGGTCTGTTACAAAAATTTAGAGAAAGTAATAGTGAAGATGATTTTCAAAAATATAGGTTTGCCAAGAATAAATACAGATCATTATGCAGGGAGAAACAGGATAAGTGGAAAGAAAAGCAACAGAGTAAATTGGAATCATCGAAAAATGATGTTAACAAATGCTGGCAACATACTAAAGGACAACGTTCTCATAGTTCTAGTAGTATAACACCTGATGAATGGTTTCAGTACTTTGAAACATTGTATTATCCCAATGTGGATAATAGTATTTTGATGATGAAGTACAAGAAGAATTAAATAGTCATGATTTATGGTGTGATACATGTATAGGTAATGAACCAATGGAGTTGAATATACCAATTGAGACTGCAGAAGTTGAAAAGGCAATGAAAAGTATGAAAAATAAGAAGGCCTCTGGGGTTGATGGCATTAGTATTGAATTTTTTAAGCTTCCAAAGATAAAATAATTCTATATCTTCTTTTTTTATTTAACAGTATTTTGAACCAGGAAACTTTTCCTAACAAATGGTCTCAAGCCATTTTATGTGCTATCCACAAGGGTAGGTCTAAAGAAGCTAAAGCAATTTGTTTTTCGAAAATTATAAATAATAGACTTATAGATTGAGTGAAAGGCTTGGAAAAAACCATGAATCTCGATGCAGTTTTAGAAAAGGCAGGTCAACCATTGACCATATATTTACATCAAATGCACTGAAAGAAAAATATTTAACCAAAAAAGGTGGCAGATTATATCTTTTATTTATTGATTTTTCTAAAGCATTTGACCGAGTTCGACATGACTATTTCTGGTATAGACTTTTTAGTTATGGTATACAATGGAAAGTATTAAAGGTACTCAATGTACTCGAAGTTAAAATCATGCATCCGTGCAGCTGAAGGACCAACTGAATTCTTTGAATGTAGTATAGTAATCCGGCAAGGATGCATGGTCAGCCCGTTCCTCTTTATTTTGTATATCAATGGTATTGTACTTGATTTGGAAAAACAGGGTTGTAAAGGAGTGTTTGTTTCTCCAGAATGCACAAGTGTTCTTGCTCTTGAATTTGCTAATGATATTGTAGATATTGCAGATACAGTCGGTGGTCTGCAAAAATAAATGAATGTTTCAGTTGAATTGTGTGGCAAATGGGTCATGAATGTAAATACAAATAAGACGAAAGTTAGGGGTTGCAGAAACGGTGCACCTCTGCGTCAGAGTGAAAAACTTTGTTTTGAACATGAGTTATTAGACGTTACTTCTTATTATGAGTACTTGGGAATCATGTTTTCAACCAGATTAGGATGGTATAAAGCAAAAGAAAACTTGGCAGTAAAAGCACAGAAAGCTATTGGATTATTAAGGTGTTTTGAAAGTAAGTGCGGAATATTGTCTTATGATATTGCCTTCCACATTTTTGATCGAATGATACTTCCTGGCTATATATGGAGTAGAAACAACTCCCAGGTCGACATCATCGATGGTGTCGACCTGGGAGTTGTTTCTCCTCCATATTATAGCCTCTTTGCTCGACACGAGGACAGCGTGTGAATCCTCAGACACGAGGACAGCGTGTGAATCCTCAGACAATCAGAAAGAATTATCAAAAGATCCAAGTTTTTAGCTCTATTTGGTGATGTATTTGAAATCCACGCATCTTCAGTGGTTTTGTTTTTATTATAAAGTTCTACATTAAACAAAAACAAAAACAAAAACAAAAAACAAAACAAACAAACAAACAAAAAAAAAAAGTTCTTTATCCATGGGAACAAATGTGTTACGATGTACTGATCTGTATACATGCATCTTCATACAATGACGTGTTTCCGAAGCACAAGCGGTTCACAGTCGCTGAAAAATATCAATCAACGTGGTTATAGAAGTGTAAATTTGTTTACAGTTCCAAATTGCTATGAATAGAGGAAGATTATTTTGAAACCCTGGTTTCGGGAGAGCTTCCTCTTTCCATGCAGCCTCTTTGTGTTTAGCGTTGTAGTAAAACTGTGTATGCAATACCCAGACTCTTGCAGTTAAATGTAATTTATCAGCCAAAGCAGTAACAGCTACTGAGTAGGCCATCAGCTCCCACATCTCGCTCTGATCTCTCGTGTTTCAGTGTGTGTTTAGGCTCTTTGTACACGATTTTCCTCTTCTTTTGTTTCACATCTGCCAAAAGAAAAAAAAAGACATTTAGTAGTGAAAAAACGTCGACATATCAACCATTAATGCTTCATTTCAGGGCAATTTTAATACGATTTATGTGCCGCAAATAACATTCAACATAGCAGAAATAGAAAATGGAGCGAGATTGATTAAAAAGCATTGTTGATAGGTTTGTTGTCTGTATCGACTGCTGTCAATGATCAGGAGCTATTTGCGTCGTTGTCGTGGTCGTCAATATTTGCGGTCATCTTACCAATAATTGCCAAATGTCCTATGCAAAGTGTTGTACTGCAACTTTATTGTGTACTTTAGTCGAAGACTAGTTACTTGACAAATCATATCTGTACCTCATGGTATCAACTTTGTCTTGTTTGATGCTGACCGGTAAGTTCACATGTTGTGCTTTGCCATTTTTCTTTTATGTATGTTTCCGTTACAAACAAGAAAAAAAGGCAAAACAAAAAAAAAAAAAAACAAAAAAACAAAAAAACAAAAAAACAAAACAAAACTACCCCCCCCCCAAAAAAAACCGGTGGCGACAGATAACCCGTGAAACTGACGTATCCCTTCATATACTTACTTAGCCAAGTCTATGCCTGTATATCCGTAGATATCAACAAGAAAAAAAATTGATATAACTTATGATAAAACAAAATTGATAAGATATCATTAAAGTTCGCTTTTCTAAAATTTTAGTTGGAGAAAGATTCAAAGTGGAAGTGTGTTAAGTATAGTCATAATTCATGATTAAAAAAAGTAGATAGAAGTTTGAAGCAATTATAACGAATATACCTTCCAGTGTATCCTTACTTTCTCTACACGTCATAAAGGGCTGTCGCCATGTGGTTCTTTCAACGATCCACAAAAATAATTGTACAGTTAGGAATTTAATGGAAATTCATGAATGATATAATTAACTTCAAATACTTAAACCTCAAAGTAAGTGTTTGGAACTGTCACATGTTTTAGGAGGCGACAATGCAAGTTATTTCAAAATGATATTGTTAGTTGAATCCCTTTCTTATAAGTGAGGAAAAATATGTCGAGTGACGAAAGCGCTTGTGCAGGCGTACATTTTTACGGACTTGATTCACTAAACCGCCCAATACGTGTTTTCTGAATGAGCAAAATATGAAAGGCGTCAAAGACGAAAACAGATGATAATTACACATAGTTGGGACACCTACTTATTTGAAATAATAGTTTTGGGACTAAAAGCTTTTCCATTTTTGGCACATATTTAGTATGTCTTTAACGCTGAATTTGAACTTTCCAAATTGTTCTTTCGTTGCTGGAGAATTACTGATAAGATGCTTAGATGGAGCAAGACCCAGCATGGGGGAATGGGGGAGAGGTACAGCAAGTAAGGGATACTTCATGCAAATCCCCTGCTATATGTAGCATAACATGAGCTATGGTCAGGTGAATGTCAAACTATAAGAAAAAGTACACAAATTGTTCTCAAAATCGCCAATGAAACCCATGTATACATATAACTCAACCTCTTACTTAGTGACATGGAAGGTAGCTCCATTACCTATACACTAACACATAATTTTAGTCATGTCTGCGTGCTAACACAGAGATATTGTTTTTTTTCAAGAATCTATCTCACTCTCCTTTATTTCTTCTTTACAGCCAATTTTTTCCGGAGTTTTCACCAAGGAGGACTAAAATGGACAGTTATTAATATATCAATGAAATTAAGTACTTTGTACCTGGTCTGGCATAGTCAACCTGTAGAAAAGTATTCAAATTAGGGCCATTGCAAATTTTGAATGTTTAACATGTGCAAACCTATTTAATTTAGGAGTACTGTTCAAACCTTTATGCACATTTTTGTGTTATAGGCGCGTAATGAACCACAACAAAATTAGGGGCACTTAAAAAGCTAGAATGTTTAATATCTTGAAAATTGTAAAAGGTAGAGACGTCATTCAAACTTCCGTTTATTGGTCTTTGCTCTAGGTGCATCCGACAGGCCACGTGTAAAGTTATAATTTATGTCAATTTGGGACACCTGAACAAGCTCAAATAGGCAGTATTCCCTAAATTTGTAGGTTTGGGGGCTGTTGCATTCAATTAAACCTTCAAAACACAGACAGATTTGCCTTTGAAACAAATCTTCTTTTCCATTTTCAGACTTACCTCTGCTCAGAAATCAGTTATATGCTGATCATGTTCCGGACATAATATATTTCGGATATAACTATAAATGGTATATTTCACCTACAAAGTGTTTGTAATTCACTGCATGCCACACTGTCTTACTTGTTACTCCCTAAACTATCCACGTTGCATATTTTTAATTAATTAGTTCTGCTAGATTCAGTGGACACACGGAACCCCAATATAAAGACCTGCATACTATAAAAATTGAAGATATTATGCGTGTTCGCACTTTGAAACTTTATGTTAGATATATCCACAATGAATTGCCACAATATTTACTGGCATTTTTGCCACCTGGCGCCCTGTGCCTATATATAATACCCGAAACAGAGATCGAACGCATATAACTATTCCAAGAAGAAACAACACCAAAAATTCAAGCAGATATTATTTGCCAAAATTATTTAAAGAAATGTCATTATGTATCACCGATAAAATTTACACACATTCATATGATGGTTTTCCAGATATATTAAAAATTGCTTTCTGACTCGGTACTCTGTAAAATCCAATACATATCGACGTGTGCAATGCAAAAGCTTTCAGATTCAAAATTCCACAGCACACAGACAGTTCCGCACAGACCCATACACTGGGACGGCGTGCTTTGTGGGCAGTTATATGTCCATGATTACAACAAGCTGAGAACACAAATGTTACAGTCTACCAGAGTGACATATTTTGGACCAATGACAGGGCAGAATACCCATAGTCAAATTACTACTTCGACCCACAGTTTTGGTATACATGTATCCGACAGCCAGCCATCATACAACAATAACACCCTGGCTTTTGATGGTTTTGATGAAACTCTGTCCCTAGTGATAGATGTTAAAGGGTCTCAATTAATCAGTTCATAAGGGTAATCTTCGTGCGACAACCACCTGGTTTTACCTGCTTTAAGCGTTTCATGATTTTCTCCCATCACTGCTTTGACCTGTTGCCTGTGGCCACGATGTTCTACAGAATGAGCTATTCTAAATTTTGCAGAGTGGACTGTAAGTTGTGTTACTCTTATCGTTTCTATTGCATAGGTCACTTTCCCGATCAGTAATCCGAACT
This sequence comes from Hermodice carunculata, assembly GCA_964020975.1. Lineage (NCBI taxonomy): Eukaryota > Metazoa > Annelida > Polychaeta > Eunicida > Amphinomidae > Hermodice > Hermodice carunculata. Next base: position 12,479 of record CAXHWN010000577.1, read on the forward strand.
TTTTATTGCAGCGGCAGGAGGGCAAATTTATGTCTTGGTTCAGATGGTTGCAGTCAGTTAGACCTTAGAAAAGTGTAGCTCTAACAAACCTCTTTGCTATCGATCGGAGGTCTATTAGCCCGCACTGTTCTGCAATCTAACTATTACTTTACAATTCTGTAAAATTTGGCTTATCGTTGTTATTTCACGACAAAGCATGCATCATATGCACCAAACATTTTTGTGATACCATGTGTCTAAAAGTGTGAATACAACTTAACTATGGGAAACAACTGAATCTTCATTTGAAAGCTTTATATCTTGGGGGAAATAGCAAATTCGTTTCACACAGCTTTTTGGTTAATGCCTGTTTCAAGACTCAGGAAGACCCGTGGACTCAATAGGTTAAAATGATGCTTGAATTTAAAATCTAATGTGCATACAATGTATTTTTATATGATAAATACAAAAACAAAATGTGTGCCATAAATGTTAAAAAAAGGAAAGTCCTGACAAAATATTATTTTTATATTTCATGAGTTTTAATATCCAAAGTCCAAGCACTGATTTATATCCAAAAATTTGTGCACATATTCATAATAAACTCACCATATAGAAGGAGGCTCATAATATTAATTGTTCTTGGTGAACAGAAGGCATACATCAAAATTGTATCATGGAACATTACACACTCAACAATCCTTTTAGTGATTGATTAATTGATATCGGACAAGACTTGGACGGAAAATTTCGGCTGTCTCGTAATTGAATAATAATGCTTCTTGGATTAAATTTGAATTCGCTTCGTGACAGATGTCCAAAAAAGAAGGTTCACGTCATTGACAAATGTGGCCTGTGTAATATTTACAATTCCACAGGAAGAGTATCGCTTCGGATTTTAGTCGGATGAAAAATACAAGAAATTATTTAATCTCTCTCTCCCTCTCTATTCGCTATCAGTGGGTACATTCTACACATTGTGACGATAATAAATGAAAAAAAGTTAGTTACTTGGACCAACTTCAGTCGCTATATTATCATCGAAAAAGAGATAAGAGGGAAGACAATTCATAAATATACAATAAATACCAATAGCTGCCAAACTTTAAACATGCACATGAAGTATTAATAGCATTAGTTATTATGGCTCGAATGAGGGTTGTGTTCAGCTGACCATCTGCCACTTGGCAAAGTTCCCTCACAAGTGCCACAATATTGACATGCTCATCCGTAGAGTGAACACCACCTGGTATATACGTTTGGCAAGACTTTGGGTATTGAAAAAAAAGCTGCTTAAGTTGTTCTTTGAAACTATGACATTGAAAGAATTACAAGCAAAGGAGCTACTCTCTTTTCAAATAGATAATCAACGAGTACGTACCAACTAGTTTGTACTTTTAAGAATTCCGTGAAAAAAATCGTGAAAATTTTGTGAATTTGAAATTCAATAGGGAAGTCGTCACAAATCAGATGCAGTAAATGCCTTTGGCTATTATATGAAACATTCCACTAAAAGGAACCGGTGTTCGACACGCAGAAAAGAAAAATATCTATTTGCCTGACAAGAAAAACCCCATAACTGGGATCCTTATACCGCTATGCAATGCGATATGAAAAGATGATATCTAGTATGTGAAAAAAGCGCTACAAAGCTGTGCAATTAGGATGTTTACATCAGACCAGGGACATGCTATAACACGTCTCTGATGAGACTGGAGCCTTTTGACAGAATGCAGTATCTTTTATCTATTGAATGTGGACCAATATCTATTGAATGTGGACCAATTATAACACCAAGATTAACACAGTCTGCAACATTTCGTATCGGAACACCTTCAAGCAACAAGTTTCCACAAATTACCGTCAGAACCGAATATGATATGCTTAGACTGTTGAAGATCGAAAATTATAATGTATTCTTTGGCAAATTGTGTGCAAATTTGTGATGATTTAGACATACTTGTACGTGTCGGAGCTAGAAAAACAATAACGGCAGCGTATGCTAACGCATCAGAAAGAAAAAAAGACTGCCAATATGACAGCTCAAGCTCGATTGTTTTAGCCATATGAGTAGCTCATTCATGTAAATACCGACAAGAATGGGTGCTAAAACTTCACCTTGTTTTACTCCATTTGTACATTTGAAAGATTTGGAAGTGACATTTTCCTTACAACGGACATGTGTTGTTCAATTTACATATTCATTAGACGACTTGTTACCAGCGGACATATACCTCTGTTCAAAACGGAGAGAAAACTTTCACACCTCCACCTTGTCAAATGCCTTAGTAGCATCCAGGAGAATAACGTGAGCGTTTGGCCCGTTTCTTATGTAAAGTAGCTGATAAATTCATCTGAACGAATGAACATCGATAGCAGAACTGTTTGTTTTGGAACCAGATTGTGGGTGTGAGGAATTCAATTTGTTATAATTTTGTTTCAGTACTATCCAATCTAAAACTGTCACACAGATTCTGCTTAAAGCGATACCACATAGTTTTCAGGGTCAATGAGCGACTTCCTCTCATTTTTGGGAATGGGATGCATACTATATGGTAAATAAAAACTATCAGGGGCATAACCGTGCTGCACCATTGTTGTGAATAAGAATGACAAATATACATTTAGCATGTCTGTACCACAACTTATACGGTTTGAATAACAACCTAAGTCGCCATCACGTTTACCGATTTTATATGCCACAAAGTACGAAACACATTTTCAACAGAGAGCGTATGCAGAGTATTACACTTCTTATCACTACCACACTTTAGCCTGATGAAAGAATCTATTCTTTGCCGTAACAAGATAATTTCATTTTGATCAAGGGGAACTGAAGAATAAAGATTCTCAAATTTATTAGCAAACATGTTGGCCCTGGGTTCAGGCTTGGATTTATCATTCATGATTCTAACTACGTTCCAAAAGTTCAGAACAGCCTTCTGCCATAGCTACAGTAAGTTTGTTGGCGTTCAACGCATTCTTTTTATTTTGATATACCTGAGAGCATAGTGCTATTTTAATGTAGTTTTTCTTCCAATGTCCCCAATATTGTGTTTCGGTATGGCGGGCCGTTTTTGTACACTTAATCGTCATTTTGGATGTCCACATATATTTTTGATAAAAAGAATGGATATCCAAAATCAATTCAGGATATATATATATATATATATATATATATATATATATATATATATATATATATATATATTTGAATAGCCGAATTTCAATTTCGAATATCAAGTATTCAAATTTAGATATTCAAAAATTCATATCAGGCATCACAATTTTTTTTCGATGTTAAGGATTTATCGATTCATATCCCAATTTTGGACTTGCTTTGGTGAATTCGTGAAATAAAGAAAAAAAATCAATTTTAGATATCCCAAAATCATTCTTTGATATGTTAAAATCAGGACAATTGCGAGACTTTGGTGTGCGTAATTTTGCGCAAATTTTAATAGTTTGGGTAATATCGCGTAATTAGTATAAAATCCATCATCAGTTCCTTACCCTGGTTCCACTCTCTATATTTGTGCCAGCACTTGGTTTAACGTTGACGGCTTTATGATTGCTTCCATGAACCCAATCCGTCACAACTTAAGACTATTATTACCTTTTTTATGTAAATGAAATAGTACAAACTTATATGTTTTTAGCAGAGTGGTATCATAATAATTTTGTCGAAAAATAAACATTACAATTAGTTTGAGACGGTACAATTTCGATAAGACATTAGGCAACTTCAGAGAACACATACTAGAATATTATTTCATTTTACAACATTACAGCATGATTTTGTCCAGAAAAATCAAGCTAAGATATTGTAGGTTTTTACAAACAGATACGATATTGTTCAGATTTATACATCTTGCAGACAGTTTTCGAAAAAAAAAACAAAAAACAAAAACAAAAAAACAAAAACAAAAAAAAAAAAAAAACCAACAAAAAAAAAAAAAAGAAAAAAGAACAAAAAACCCAAACACCCCCCCCCCAAAAAACAAAAACCCGGTGCAATCCTTTGTTGAAAGAACGGTTGTATGAACTGCAAAGCCAAAACAAAGACAAGGTACCTTTGCGTTTGGTTTCTGCGTAAGGCAAAGACAATGCTAGTCCTACCACTGCGACGGAGACAAATACCAATAGAAGAGTCCTCATTGTTCCTCGCTTATTCCGTTTTAATGAAAAACGTCAAAATTACAGTTTATATACACAAAATCTGACTCATTATAAGTATTCGAAATTCCCTGAAAACCTTGGGCGTTTGGTAGATAGTTACATGTGCAAAATGGTAAAATAATGAAACAAATAAAAAACTAGAACAGGCTGATTTTCCAACAGAAAATCAAATGTCTCCCCGTGCGCCCTTACTATTGTCAACCTTACTTTTTATAAATAGGCATGCCGATTTCAATGATCTACAGCTATGGTGAAGGTACACTCTTTATTGACATTTCAAAACGTTGATTTTTGACGAAATGCCCATGTGACCTTGAAAAATAGGTCAAGGTCATACATTTGCAGTTACAAGCATAATATAATCACACAAAATGTCAACCTCTTTGAGACAAATCTTTCTCGAGTGCATCTGCAATGATATTTAAAAAGTGGCCTTGTGACCTTGAAAATAGATCAAGGTCACCCATCTACTATCCAGAGCTGGTTGGTATTATGGTACATAAACATGCAAAAATTTCAACCTCTTTAGTTAAATCCTTGCAGACTTGTTGCATGCGTGTCAAATTTAGATGACATGCCCACGGGACCTTGAAAATACGTAAAGGTCACGTATCTGCAATCCCAAGCAAGATCATAAATAGGAACATTTTTACATAAAATTTCAACTTCCCAAGTCAAATCTTCCTTCAGTTATAACGTCCACATTGATATAAGAGGAAATGCCCATGTGACCTTGAAAAATAGGTCAAGGTCATACAACTGCAGTTGAAAGCAAGGTCTTACAAAAGTCTTACATAGAAACATAATCACACAAAATGTCAAGCTCTTTAACTCAAATTTTTCACGAGTGCCTCTGCAATGACTTTTAAAAAGTGGCCACGTGACCTTAAAAAATAGGTCAAGGTCACTCATCTACAATTTCAGCCTAGTTCATATTATGGTACATAATCGTGCAAAATTTTAACCTTTTAAGTCAAATCTTTGCTGAGTTATTGCGTCCGCATCAATTTTACATGACATGCCAATGTGACCTTGAAAAATAAGTCAAGGTCACCCATCTACAATCCCATCCTATTTCAAATTATGGTACATAATCATGCAAAATTTCAACCTCTTAAGTCAAATCCTTGCGGAGTTATTGCATCCGTGTCAATTTTACAGGACATGCCCATGTGACCTTGAAAAATAGGTCAAGGTCATACATCTGCAGATACAAGCAAAGTGTTACAAAAATCTTACATAGAAACATAATCACACCAAATATCAACCTCTTTAAGTCAAATCTTTCTCGAGTGCATCTGCAATGATTTTTAAAAGTGGCCACGTGACCTTGAAAATGGGTGAAGGTCACCCATCTACAACGCCAACCTAGTTCATAATTTGGTACATAATCATGCAAAATTCCAACCTCTTAAGTCAAATCTTTGCGGAGTTATTGCGTCCGCGTCAATTTTACATGACATGCCCATGTGACCTTGAAAAATACGTCAAGGTCACCCGTCTTCAATCCCAAGCAAGGTTTTATAAAGGAACATTTTCACAAAAAATTGCAACTTCCCAAGTCAAATCTTTCTCGAGTTATCGTCTGCAACGCACACAACAATGTGTTGAAGAAGAAGAAGAAGAAGAAGAAGAAGAAGAAGAAGAAGAAGAAGAAGAAGAAGAAGAAGAAGAAGAAGAAGAAGAAGAAACGGACGCAAGCACAATATGTCCCCCCGTTGCACGGGGAGACATAATAAGAGCAACGTGATTCAGTCGAACTGACATTTTTTTAATAGATTTTCCAGTAAATGTCAATAAATGATAATGCTTCTGCAGAAGCCACTGAGTACACCAACCGCTGTTATTTTACACAAAATCTGACTCATTCTTATTATAAATATGCGAACTTCCCTGTACACCAGGGTCCTTTGATGGAAAGTTAAATCCGCAATATGGAGAAATAATAAAACATCCAGAAAAATAGGACAGACGTGTTTCAGTCGAAATGATATTTTTCAATGGATTTTCCAGTATATGTCCATAGATGATAAAGTTTACGCAGATGACAATAAAAACACCAAGCGACCAGGGTACCCACACCCAGGGCCAGGTTCGGTAGAACAAATGTGCGACAACGCTCGCTTTTCGCCCAACCCGCGCCAAGTAAATAGCTATTGGGTCAGTCTTTTTCTCACCATTAGAAGACTGAAATGTTCCAGTTAGAATATATGTTATTACTTTTGTTCAATATTCATTGGATCTATTATTATCATAATCATAAATTGCAAGAAATTGTTGCTGAATAGAATTTTTTTAAAAATGCCAATCTTAGCATTTAACATGTTCTCTACTTGCGTAATCTTTATTGATTATAATTTTGGTTCAATATTAATATGACGTTTAGTTATCCCAATCATAAAAGTAAATTATGAATTATGAAGTCCGTTTTGGAGCTTGATAGGGAGGTGTATATGTGGTGGCAGCTCTTTATATCAGTTAAAGATTTGACAAAACATTCGAAACATTTAAACAATTCAAAGTTTGAAAATTGTTTTTAGTTTAATAAAAACAATCTATATTCGATATGGTGTGTTGTAAATCATTCCCATTTTACTTAATGTATGTCAGGTCTCTAGATTTTTGATCAAATCCAAACAGTTTAAGCCTAAAGGGCATTGCAACGTCTCATGTTTGGGTCTCAATGACAACGTGCACATTGGCTTTCACACAAAACATTCGCGACATGATTAGATACTTTTTTCACTCTCAAGCAAATTTATATATCGTAAAGGTTTTGCAACAATAAATGTGACACCCTTTAAAACGAGAACTTAAAGTTGAAAAATAACTAAATTTAATTTGTGGCCTGTGTAAAATTAGAGAGGGCTTGGTTTAAATTTCAGTTGTTGCCAACCATAAAATTTTCGATAGGCCAACAGATGGACATACATGCAATGTGCCGCTCTTTCACTATTTTATTCATTAATATTCGTGCCAATATCGCACTAGATCTTGTTGCGCCACTTATGACTTTAAAAGTCATCGTCACAGTTGTCCCCCGCACCCGGCCAGCTCAGGTAAAACCGTGTCACAATACTGCGGCGATTTTGATAAACGTGGTCTTGAAACAACATGCCACCTGACCAACCAAAATGTCAGACGTCACCAGAGTTCCAATGAATTGTCTGCTTACGTTGTATCGGAATATTTCACTGGGGAGCAAGGTACAATTTGGGGCGGGGGGGGGGGGGGGCAGCCATAACAGCGTAACATAAACATATTCATAAATTCAGTGCAGCGATCATTTTAGAGAATTAAAAACTGCACATCAATTGCAAACTCTCTGCAGAGAGTTTTTGTGAGCTACCTCCTTGTAATTGCA